>JAQQSQ010000891.1:0-13541 GCA_028627145.1 Eidolon dupreanum | reverse complement strand
AAAAAAAAAAAAAAAAAATCTCTTTATTACTCGCGTTGTCGCGTGGCTGTGCCGACCTCGCGGAAGCTATCGGAGCTTCGCTTTTCCTTCGGTCTGTCTGCCCCTTTGCCTTCGAACCCTCTCGAGGACTCAGTTCTAAGCGTTCTTCTGGGCGAACAGCCCCGAGGACATTGAGCGACGGGTTGTCACAAACACCGCCTGTCTTCATTGTGCTCACCAGAGCCAGACTTAGTTCTGTGTTGCCAGGCAGGTGACTTTTCTACCTAGCACATTCTCGTGATCAACCATTTTGTGATAACTAATGACTACACAACTCACCAGAGCTTAACGCTGTTCGTTCTGCCGATGGGAAGCTGAGGATGCATCGCCACGGGTTTTGCATTTGCTGTGCTATTTTCTCAAGATTCTTTCTCGCCTGGAGGGCTAATCACAAATTTTGCAAATGCAAATGCTTCGTACATGGTAGGACACTGGGTATAAATCGAGACAACTTTATAGGATCAGACACGGACCGTCAAAAATCCATCAAATGCAAGAGCAGTTATGGGGTAATAATTTAAAAGAAAAAAAACCCTACATATTATGTAGTCAAAAATATCATTGGGAACCGAACCCTCTGAAGTTATTAAATTAGGGGTTATTAACGGACCGCCGAGCGTCTCCAGATCCTTCTAGAGGTTAGGTCGGAAATGTTTTGCTAATAACGCTGAGGTGACATTACCCTTTTTCCACGGGGTTGATTTTGGATCGACAGTGCAAAAGCATCACTCAGCTGTGGGGACCTCAGCACAGATGAGCTCATCGATCTTAAACTGTGCGTGTTAAGCATCATTGATGCATCCCTGCCCACGTGGCAGGTGTAATGAGCCTCTTCCACTTTGAGAAGGTCCTTCAGAAGTAGGCAAGAATCTTAATTTTATCAAACCTCAGTCCTGGGGTATCTCAATATTTAGCACGACACCATGAGAGGTGAACATAAAGCGGTTCTCCTGATATCGCGATGGCATGCTTCTGTTTGTTCGCATGTGTGTTTGCCCTTTTTTGCATTCTTTTGGGGGCAAGCGGAAGCATTGGTGCTGTCGTGTGAGCTGTGTGCTAAAGTAGACACTTTTTGAGTGAAATACTATTTTCCCTTGAAGGAACGCCTGCTAGGCAAACGTCAGACTTGAGAATTTGGGAGACATTTTCTAGAAACTGACCCAAGTGCACCGCCCACTCCAGGAGTAACAACCGACAGTAATTGTCACCAGCGACCATGTTCAACCACTTCCCAGAACTCAAAGACTGTTATGAGATTAGTCATAATTTCACAGAGGAGATTTTCAATACCGTATAATACGCTGTGTGACTCTTTGGGACGTCTGCGTAACGTATCGAAGTGGTATTTCGCAGGTAAATAATACATCATGTGACATCAGCACGCACGGCTGTGAGATCCATTTAAAACGCAAGCTAGACCTGTGGGTTTTAATATAACAGCCTAAGAAAAGATCATCAACACTGAGTACAGAGTCCAAATTTTAAGGAATCTTTAAGACTCTACTCTTTTTAGAGTTTGAATGTGACATTGGGAATGGCCACAATTATCTGTAAAGGCTGTTAAAACTCTCCTCTCTTTTCCAACTGCAAATCTGTACAAAACTGGATTTTCTTGACACTCCAACCAAAGTAACAGATGACAGCAGATGGCAGGAGCAGAATCAGAGTGCGTTCATCTTCGACAAAGCCAGGTAGGTATAACCAGATCTGCAGAAACACAAAACCGTAATTCTTCCCACATTTCCATTTTTGCTTTGTGAAATATGTTTATTTTCCACAAATAGGTAATATCTTTTGACATAGCATTACTAAGTAAATTTTAGAGAAACGTCTCAGGTTTAATTTCCACGGCGACAGATAACAAGAAATACACCCTCCGAAGCTCTCTAGGGACCCTCAGAAGTCTGTGAGAATTAGAGGAATTCTGAGACTCTGAAATCGGAGGCCTGATGCTTTGAAAAGCCTTCCTCAGATAGAGAGGATCCCGAAACCCAGCCAGGGAGAGCCACACACCCAGGCTCTGTGACCACGTCCTCCGGAAATTCTAATTCCGGGGCTTGGTTTGGGCCAGCCCTCACCCCTGCTAGAGTCAGGGGCGTGATTGACAGGTTTAGACTCATGAGGAGTGTGATACACTTCACAAATAAAATCGAAATGACCCACTGTAGCATCACACTCTTAAACCTTGAAGTAAATTCAGTTTGTGTTTTCTCCACCCAGTGGTGTTTAGAGTCACTAATATAGGTGGGCACGGTGGTTCTTCTGGGAACCAGTAAGTGACCTTATGTTGTTCTTTCATGGGTCTCGGTCGCTAAATTATCTTTTCAGCTGTGGAAATCGCTTGATGGCACACGTTTTCTGCAGGCCCATGATCACGTTGCATGGCTCCAACGCTCAGAATATAAAGTGCTTTTATTTTTATTTTTTGTCTCCACTTAGTTTATTCAGTCAGGCATAAAACACAAATGTTCTTATTTACCAAACTACTTATAACTAAACAAGAACAGCTTGTTAAAAGCTGTCATTTCAATTAAAGAAAACACAGAGTACGGTTTAAAAGACATCATTTCTTTATAATTTCTATGTTATTCACCTTGAATGTGAAACCATAGAAACGGAGATATGAATGTGTAGAAATCGTTTTTCATGACCTAGAAAAAGACTAAACTAATCGCGGATAGTGGTAGAGAGAGAGGTTGAGGCCATGATCCAAGCTTAAATTCCAGAGGAAAAGCTTCATAATGAGGGCCTTGGAGAAACAGAAATACATCTCGAAAAAATAAAATCCGCTGAGATTCAATTCGATTCAGAAATATTGGAGCTACCACATGACTATGACAGAGATGTACAGAATATGGTTGTTTTACTTTTTCTTTTCTTTTTTTTTCCCACAAAGTTCAAGTCTAGAGCAAGCATCTGATAGCTAAAGGGAGTCACACACAATTTGGAAAGCCCTAGAAAAAGCTGACTCAGTTGGAGGGCAGCATTAAACCGTGGAAATAACGATAGAAAGTGACATAAAACAAGTCACAGCAGCAGCGAATTAAGAGGTAAAAAATTGGGCATCATACAGAGTATAAGGCAAGGTAGACAGCAGAATGAAACTGTGGGACAGGAGTGACATTTTCCCAGCAGCGATTGGGGAGATTTTAGGTCTGACATTAAGGAGAGTGGGTGGAACTGGCAGATCGTTTTCAGGAGAGACGAGGTTAGCGTGGGGCCCCAAAGCCATCTCTGAGACGTCTGTGTCAGAGACAGAAGCAGAAGCTGAACACTTGGGTCTCGGTGTAGATTTTGAATGACTACTATTCTTAAAGCCGCAAGGCAGAAACGCTCAAACATTTCCCGAACGCACATTTTAAGTACTCTTCAGACCACTCCCCAGCTGAAAGCCCATGAAGCAATTCTATCTGGCTGCTTTTCGCAGCCAGTAAAGAAATGCAATTCCAGGGGGATAACCTGGCAGACGTGGATGACAATGACGTCTTCTTAAAATGCATCTTAAAACAGCATATTTCCAGGGTTATCGTCTCTTGGAGGCCATGTGCCTTGTCCTTTGTGACACTGTATAACAGAAGAGCGTTTCGTTGAACATCCACCGAGGGTGGAGTGTTGAGAAGATCTACAAAAAGAATTTGCATCCGGTTTTCTCCGGGAAGAGTTTAACGGGGGCACTGGCAATTATCACGAGGCTACCCATGCAGCCTAGGAAAGCCATCGATCGCTACAGGGCACCTTCAGGATCAGAGCGACAGTTCCTCTGAGTGTCATTGCCGCAGAGAAGCCCAGGGATAGTTAAACCCTTCCTGGGTAGTCCCTGCCAAGCGACCGGGCTCGAAGACGATTTCGATGGCTCGTGATGTTAAGGATGTCTTCTGCACTCTCACTGAATCTAGACGTGGCATTGCGGAATGGTCCCTAGTAACATATGACACATGATACTCTTTTTCATTTTGTGGGTTTTACTAATCTGTTTTTACGTCTCTCATCATCCTTGGGACAGAGAGCAATGCTTTGTGAAAATAACGGATCACTTTTCACTCATTAACTGTGAGAAACATCTTCCCAACTCTTGGCTTTGGTATATATCCAAATAATAATAATCGTAAAGGCTAGGTAGTAGGATTTGTTATGTAGGTTCTCCGGGAGACAGGGTCTAAAATTGTCTCTAGGGATTAGCCTGGGTCCTGGCAGAGAAGGTCGGAACGGGACCTGGGCAAATTTATGTCCTGCTTATAAGCAAAGAGGTGGAGGAAATAGGCTTTTTCTTGTTTCTGCTTCTTCTCAATTTCTGTCAGCTCGAAATAATCTTCATGCCAAAGTGACATATTTGGGGGGATATAATTTGCTATCCTTCCATGGAAAATAGGCAAACTTTCCAAGTTCATTTTATACACGAGTATAACATTAATTTAGAAATTGGATGGTAACACTTAAAGCAACAAAATGGAATAATTTATGAACATAGATGAAAAATTCTAAATGAAATGTTGGCAGACATTACACACAAGTCTAGGTCCAAGAATAACATAATCAAGTAAGGTTTATTTCATTAACATAAAAAGTTTCAACTTCAGGAATTATATCAATATAATTGATGATCATAAAAACCAAAACAGAAAAATCCACATAACTACATCAATGGATGTCACGTAGATATTTGAAAAATAAAACAGCCCTCACAAATAAAAATTTAAAGTGAAACACGTATAAAAACAATCTACTTAAATAGGATAAATATTATTCAGCAGAAATAACGACCATCGATCTAACAGTGGGATTCTGGAAAATTTCTATTCCATGTATAGAACTGTGACATCCATTTCCATCACTGTTGTTAATTTGTTTGTTTTCTTTAGATAATAAAACACACACACAAAAAGATGATAGCGTTTATTCTACTATTAGAACATGAGACAAAGTTATTTCTGTTTGCAGAGTAATCGGAGACTAGTAAAAACGAACTAGAATTAAGCAAATCTTATCAGGGGAAATTAACAGCATCCATGTGAGTTATATACACAAATCGATAGAGTTTTCTTTTCCTTGGTCCCTGCAGGGATAATAATCTCTTAGAAAACAATTCAAAAAATTATCAGCTCATCATAATGCTGAAAACGAGGAGTTCATTGAAAAAAAAATTACAAGGATTTACAATTTTTATGCAGAAACGTGTAAAATTTTAAGTACAAAACACAAAAGCTGAAAATATGTAGAGATAGTCCATCATTCTGGATTTGAATATTTAACTTTATAAGACACAACCATGTAAATTGACTACATGGCAATAAAACCCCAATGAGTGGGGGAGGGGAGGGAAGGATTAAATATTCTTAATCTTCCAACAGTAGCCGGGCATATTGTGAAAAAGAATAGAATAGTGTTTGTGCAGTGATGTGTGTGCATGTGTCTGTGTTGTGGTATAATTTGTCAGAAATTAAAACATAAAGTGCTTGTTAATTAAAATAGATAATAGTGGTGAAGAAATAGATACAAATATTAAAATAATAGTGGTGAAGAAATAGATACAAATATTAAAAAGATTATTGATATAGGCATGTACATACATATATACATATTAAATGCATACAAAGTAATACATATTAAATACATATGTATTAAAAACAAACAAACAAAACTCCAAAATTTATACCACCAGCAAGAAGTAATCCAAGTCCGAATGAAGAAATTACAAAACCAAATCCAGATATAAAATTATATGAGGGGGAAAAAAACACATATGTAATCGAGACAACAGATTAATTGAGCAGGAACCAGCTGACAAGATTAATTTCTTTGATAAATGGTTCTGTCATCACTGGCTATCTATATGGAACTAAAATAATAAACAAAACTACATTCCTATGTCCAATCATATTTGTAAGCAAATTCCAGATGGGTTTAATAATCGATGAAAATATGTAGTATCAGAAGAAAATTGAGCAGATTTATTAATCCTAGAATTGCTTTATTAGCATCAAACTTTTGGTTAAGTAAACTAACACATTTTACGTATGTCTAAATCACTTTGTTTTGGGTCTTCTACTGTTAATTGAAAGCATCTTTACTGCTACATTGGGCAAGAAGGAACATCTACCAAACCTCCATCACCAAAAGTTTTAATGCCTACTTTTTATAGTCGACAAGTCATAAATTGGATTCCAGGAAGTTATCAATAAAAGTTATTCACATATAAATTGCATACATATACATTTGAGGGTAAAAATGAGAGACCACACTTCCAAGTCAGTCGATACACAAAAACCTCAGTAAAAAGACCATTGCATTTCCCTTGCTCTCTGAAAATGTCTAGGCCGTGTGATTCGCACCTCTGGTAAGAAACAGTGCAAAATAGCAATGTGATAGGCGAGGGATGCTGACAGAGCGTTTGTGAGTCAGAGCGAAGAAGAAGCCGCAGGGAACACAATTTACAGCTTTGCATAATGCGGAAGAGAGTCTGAGCACTCCCGTGAAGAGCAGCAGACAACAGATGCCTTGGCAGAGGCACGGAACCTGGAGAGAGCATGGGAATCTTTTCAAAAAGCCACGCCGGGTCGCTGACAACTACCTTCATGGCCTTAAAAGAGCTCTCAGTGTGGTTCAACAGTGTCTCCCGAGCGTGGGGCCGTGAGTTGGGCTCCGTGGGGACACAGTAAAAGCCTGAGCAGCCATCGGTTATAGGGCTGCGCCTAGCGGGTTTTGGGGAAGAGAAGGAGCTCTAGATGGACAGTTCCTGTCTTCAAGAACATGATAATGGTCGGACTGATTTAAAAGGAGGGGGTTTGAGCACCCACGATTCACATTTGTAACAAACAAAAAGAAAGATAAGGAAGGGAGGATGGACGCTCCTGCTTCTGCAGGTGAGGGCGTGACGGCCGAGGAAATCGTCTTCGTGTGTGAACAGTTAGGAAGTTGGACATATATGAAGCAACGGTTTTCAGGCTTTGGACAACGGGCACCAAGACTGTGATCCTTCAGATGAGGGGGACAAAGTAACAGCACTCAACTGGCCCCAGCTTCCCGTCTCAGCCACTTTCTATGCTTCAGCTCAAGCAGGAGGAGCTTCGCTGAGGGAGTTTTGCTGAACTGAGGTCACAGATTTGGAGATGGAAGTGTAAGGAGGCCGAGGTCGCCAGGATCCGCAAGGGACAGAGCTGCCCGGAGCGGAACGGGGTCTGGCTTCGCAGCCTGTTTAGCTGTGGACACTGAGAACCAGCAGTCGTCGGCCCACGGAGCGGTTCCCCGAACTCGCCCAGGGACCAGGGACCGGGCTGTTCCTGTTCCCACAGCCGGAGTGGGGACATGTGTCACACACGAGGCCCAGCCTCAGCATCAGCCGGAAAGGCCAGCAGGCCAGACAGAGAGGGGAAAACGCTGGCAGAACGGTCACCTCTAAAGGACTGCGGTCCACAGCACCTGCGGGAGACTCCAGCTCGGCCATGGAAGACAAAGCATGGAATTTTTAAAAGGCAAAACACTCGAGCAGACGAGTCTCAAGAAACCTAAATTAGCGCCCCATCGGTGCATAAAAGAACTCAAGTTCATGGGTATCACTTAGGGGTGTGTGGTGAGATTCCATTCAACACCCAATTATAGTAAAAACAAAAAGATCGACAGCATTCAGTGTTGGCAACGACGTGCAGCAACCGGATCTGCGACACACGTTTAGCGACAGTAAACGGGCACAAGTGGTTTCGGATAAAACTACTGGAAGTTACATGGGAATACTGAACGTGACCCTTGACCCAGCCTGTCCACTCCTGTCGACTCAAGATAAGTGAAGATGAGTGTCGACTCAAGATCGGTTCGAGAAGGTTCTGCGAGCAAAGGGAAAACGCAGAGCCACTTGGTTTTGGACAGATTAAGGGGGGGGGGGGACACAGAAGCTGGAGGCCGAGGTCGCCACCGGCAGGACAATGAGCGATACACGGCGCTCAGCGACCGAGAAGCGAAAGATGCTGGTGGGCGCAACAGGGACAATGCCATAAAAATATCGGGGTGCGTGAGAGGAGCCTTAGCCAAACTCCCGTCCGCAGCCCGGTTCCGTTTTTCATCACATTCGGACACTGGTCCCCGAACACGTTAGGCTGCGTCGCGCGGATGGCACAAGGGCGCCCCCTGGTGGCGCCTGCGCGCGGTGTCGGCGCCGCTGCGGTGCGCGTCCCTGCCATGGTGGCCTTGGTTGTGGACAGCGGTCCCTGCACCGACGTGGCCTTGTCCCTTCTTCCTGGAGGGACCCCGCAGGCGGTAGTGCGCCCTGCAGGGAATGTCGCCACTGTCGTCCCTGCCTGGCAGCTCATCATCCACGGCTTTCCTTGGGGTGACACAGTCACCCTCTGATTTCCCTGGAACGGGGGACATATCCGTCTGCGTTATCGTCATTGTCATCCACGTCCAGGGTCGTAGTGGTTTCCCTGCAGTGACTTGGACATCGACTTATTGTTCCTAGATGGAGTCGGTCACCGAAGCTTTTCCGTGGAAAGACTCGGTGATCACTTATTTCCCCTGGACTGACTTGGTCATCGACTAGTTTCCCCTTTACCGACTCGGTTATTGACTTGTTTCCCCTGGACCAACTCGGTCATCAACTTGCTTCCCTGGACCAATTCGGTCATCGACTGATTTCCCCTGGGGCTAATCGGTCATCGACTTGTTTCCCTGGGGCCTGTTCGGTCATCGACTTGTTTCCCTGGGGCCTACTCGGTCATTGACTTGTTTCCCTTGTACTGACTCAGTTATCGACTCATTTACCCTGGGTTGACTCGGTCATCAACAATTTCCCCTATACCGACTTGGTTATCGACTTATTTCCCCGTGGAGGGACTCGGACATCGACTGTTTTCCCTGGACTGAGTCTGCCATTGTTTTCCTTAGAGTGACTTGATCATTATTTCTTTCCCATAAATTCAGGGGGTCACTCCGTGCCTGCCATGTCATTAACTATTTTTCCGAGTGATTTGGTTATAGGTTATTTCCCTTCAGTTGAGGATAAGTCATCTCCCTAATCAATTATTTCTTTGGGCTGACTCGAACATCAGCTGCTTTTCCTGCACTGACTCGACCATCAGCTCCTTGTCCTGTACTGACGTGGTCATCCACTTATTTCCCCTGGGCTGACTTGGTCATCGACTTGTTTACCCTGGGTTGACTCGGTCATCGACTTGTTTACCCTGGGCTGACTCGGTCATCCACTTATTTCCCCTGGGCTGACTCGGTCATCGACTTGTTTACCCTGGGCTGACTCGGTCATCCACTTATTTCCCCTGGGCTGACTCGGTCATCGACTTGTTTACCCTGGGCTGACTCGGTCATCCACTTATTTCCCCTGGGCTGACTCGGTCATCGACTATTTCCCCTATACCGGCTTGGTTATCGACTTATTTCCCCCTGGAGTGACTCGGACAGCGACTGTTTTCCCTGGACCGAGTCCGTCATTGTTTTCCTTGGAGTAACTTGATTATTTTCCACGAACTCAGGGCATCACTCCATGCCTGCCATGTCATTAACTATTTTCTTGAGTGATTTGGTCATCGGCTGTTTCCTTTCAGTTGAGGAGAAATCATCTCCCTAATCAACTATTTTTCTGGACTG
The DNA here is from genome assembly GCA_028627145.1 of Eidolon dupreanum. Taxonomy (NCBI): domain Eukaryota; kingdom Metazoa; phylum Chordata; class Mammalia; order Chiroptera; family Pteropodidae; genus Eidolon; species Eidolon dupreanum. The sequence continues at coordinate 3,911 of JAQQSQ010000891.1, read as the reverse complement.
ACTCAGACATCGACTGCTTTCCCCTGACTGACTCAGCAGTCCGCTGGTTTTCCTGGACTGATTCGGCCATCGACTTATTTCCCTGTACTGATTCGGACATCGACTGTTTTGCCTGGGCCTACTCTGTCATTGTTTTCCTTGGACTGATATGATCATTATCTCTTTCCCATGAACTCAGGGCATCCCTCCGTGCCTGCCATGTCATTAACTATTTTCTTGAGTGATTTGGTCGTAGGCTATTTCCCCTCAGTTAAGGAGAAGTCTGTCATCTCCCTAAGCAACTGATTTTTCTGGAACGTCTCGGCCGTCGGCTGCTTTTCCTGGGCTCACTCGGCCGTCGGCTGCTTTTCCTGGGCCGACTCGGCCTTCGGCTGCTTTTCCTGGGCCGACTCGGCCGTCGGCTGCTTTTCCTGGGCGCGGCTGATTACGCGTCACCATCTTGGTTACAGCTCCAGAAGCGGGGTTGGTTGAAATAGAAAATAAATCCGTGTATAGTCACGTAGTTGAGCTTCCTTTCCAGAGCGTTATCGGGGTGCAGCCCAACCGAGGATGTTTGGGCGGACGGGTCTCCCCGAGGCCTGCGTGTCGCCAAACTCTAGTTTTTTCCTCCAACATGACGTCAAAGCGCATTTCACGTTTTGCTGCTTTTTGCAGCAGTTTGTGAGGCCTCGTGCTCCATTAGCTGCTGTTGACTTTGCTTGTGTCTAGTTCTCGGAGCTCTTGATAACACCCTTCACCGATTGTCATCGTTTTTATTATTATACGTCGTCCCCGCGCGCACACGATGCGTTCACAGCGTCCGTTTCTATGGGAAACACGTGGGGACAGTAAAGTAACCGGAAAAGATGCTCGGGCACCACCGTTTTCCTGGCCCAGCCACCCCAGGTCGCACTCATCACCGCGGCCCCGTCGTGGTGTCGCTGCTGGAGTCAGCGCCCTGGCCCAGCCCGTCACCGGACGAAGCGGTCCCAGGACTGTGGCGGACTCTGCAGCCGTCGCCACCGTGAAGGCAAACCGCAGGCGGCAGTGCGGTGGCCCCTGATCCCTGTGCGGAAGCCTGGCCTGCGGGCCACGCACTTTGCCTGCGACATTATTTAAGCTCTGGGTGACATGCTCATCCCACACCCAATGTATATAATTTTAAAAATCTGCTTCTATTATATCGGAGTTTTATCGATTATCAGAACTAAGTATACATATAAAGTATTAATACAAAAGTACTTAAATTCGAATACTTTACAAAAAGTGTATACATCTTTATTTGTGTGAGTGCATGCATATGATAGATATCTAAAAGAATATAAAGCTGAAATGATGAAAGTATTCTAGATGAGTATTATTACTCAGAGAAAAGAGGTTTGAACACAAATCTCATGAATAGAGACAAAGAAGGACAATGCACAGCCCACACGCACACAAAGACGTCTTATGCACCAGGCAAATACTAAAAATTTTCTAAACTTGTATGTAACTAATAATATTGCTCAAAATAAGAAAATGAAAAATATGGGGAGATGCTTACAGACCCACATTACTCTCTATTAGTAGCCAATAGAACAAGGAGTCAAAAAAATGTATTAAAGATAGAATGAAAGCTGGGGGAAGCAAAAGATAGAGACGAGTTGAAAGCACAATTAACATGTTGACATAATAGATATGTAATAAATCTTTGACCGAAGGATTGGAGAATATATGTAATATTAAAATATTTGAAATGTGCACCCAAAGCGTCTCATGCTAAGTCAGGTCTCAACGCATTAACATGACAGGAAGTATGGAGAGCAGATTCTCTGAACACGAAACTAAAGTTGAAATCAAATGAAAATATAACTGGAATGCTGTAGTTTTGCAAGTAAAATGTATTTCCAAATATTAATGAGTGTGAAAAGGAAATAGTAATGCAAATGAGGAAATGATTAGGACTAAACAAATTTGTTATATGTTGAAATCAGTGAAATACCACTGAATTAAACTAGAGTGAAATTTATAGACCAAAAGGCTTGTATTTGGGGGAAAAAAAGAAAAGGGCTAAAACTGAATGAAATGAGCTATAGGGTGTGTCAAAGGGGGCCGTATGTTCCAGACAGAAATTAGGAGCCGAGCACACCATCCTAGCTTCAGCCGTCATATTTAACCGAATAAAATTAGTGGAAATGCAATATTAAACCACATACCGTGTTTACTGAGACAGGAGAGAAAAAGAGGTTGATGAGAATCAAATGTACAACTTTCGTTTACTACGTATTTTCAAGTGAAGTCTCAATAGTTTAGCTTTTGAGTATCGCACATGATTCATGAGGTTTCAGGGTTTTTTTTTTTTCTTTCTCATCTACAATCTGTGACTATGTTTTTCTCATCCTGAGAACCATGCCCAGAAAGTCAGTCTGTTTTATATTCCTTTCATCTGCCAAGAAAAAAAAAATTTGCTTCACCTTCTGTTAAAAATCTGTGAAATTCTCACACACTGTGGATTTTTGAAAATCCCTCCAATTCAGTATAGTGCCTTAGAGGATGACTTATGCCTTAAGCAGGATGAGAGAGAACAGAAATAATTTGTGGTTTTTAATTTTGCATTCTGGGTTTTTCAATTTAACAATAAATAGAAAATGTTCAAAGATTATATACTAATATTATGGTAAACAGTTTTGTTAGCACTTGATTTTAAAACCAGGATAAGTTGGATATAAAAGTGCTTAAACCTTCTAATCCACAAAGTGCTTGAAAACGAATTGGAGAGTCCAGGCCCACACATAATGCAATAAACGGTAATTATGCCCTGAAACGATAAACTTCGTGAGATTTATAAAGGGAGTTAATATGAGCCGAGGACATGATAATGTGAATACGAGACGGTGGCTTTTAGTCACAGGCAGAATAGTTGGGGGACCATTTGCACACACATAAAAGGAAAGAAAACACGAAATTGGCAATGTATTAGCAGCTGTTCAAGAGCAGGTTTAGAGTGGGCGGTCTGCAAAATGTCAACTTTCAGGATGTTAACAAAATCCAGTGCAATCTGAGAGTTTTGTCCAATGTCACATGGCTGTAATTGTGTCTATTATTAAACGTTAAAATAGCATACGAGAAGACGGTGGCTTCTGCTTCTTCAACTGTATTATTCTCTGATGAGAACTTCACCCCTTCGGGCGTACGGCCGACGCTGTCAGCTGACCTTGGGCGCCCAGCATGCTCTCCAAGCTGTGCTTTAATTGGTTACTCAAGGCCGATGCTGGAGAAATAGATTATTCAGGTTTTAATGTAGTTCATTTTGATTTAAGCGCCAAGATTCTATGGCGGGGGGAGGAGGGGAAGAAGGCATCATTGGAAGACACTGTGAGCATGTTTCGTTTTTATGTCTTTCCTTAAAAAAAAAAAAGGAAAAAAAAAACTATTTTCTTACAGCATTGAGTTTCTTTATGTGGTGGAAAATTCTGGAGGACTTGCAAAGAGTTGGGATTTTTTTCCTGGGGGCTGGGGACAGGTGAGCGAGATGAGCTGTTATGTATTAAGCGTTTGCCTCCCAGGAAAAACGTAACTCAGTAATGGAGATAAACAATATTTTAATGCATTAAAAAAATAAGAAATTCATATAAAACATTTATAAAGAATAAAACATCAAAATTTGAAATAAAGACAGGATCAGTGACATGTGGTTGCTAGCTACATTGGAGCCTAAGGCAAAAGGAAAATGCATTATGCCAATGTGCTCTTTATTTCAAATTCTGCTATTCTGTTCATTGTGAATGTTTTCCATTCATTCTTAGTTTTTTTTAAATTGCATTAAAATATTGATCTTAATCGGTGCGTTTTCTGTGGCCCCTTACATCGTATGCCTCACTCTCCTCGACCTGTTCCTGGCCCTGGTTCAGGGAACGGCCCACGTCCCCTCTCCTCGTCCCTTTTAGGTGCTA
>JAQQSQ010000890.1:0-13544 GCA_028627145.1 Eidolon dupreanum | reverse complement strand
TTTCATTGTGGTTTTGATTTGCATTTCCCTAATAGCTAGCGATGCTGAGCATCTTTTCAAATATTTCTTGGCCATTTGTATGTCCTCTAGAGAGAAGTATCTGTTCGGTCCTCTAGCCACTTTTTGATTGGATTGTTTGGTTTTTTGTTGTTTTTGAGTCATATGAGCTCTTTGTATATTTTGGATATTAGGCCCTTATATTTGTAAGGAGTTGCTTACAAACATATTTTCTCATTCAGATGGTTGTCTCTTTATCTTGTTGATGCTTTCTTTTGCTGAGCAGAAGCTTTTTAGTTTGATGTAGTCCCATTCATTTATTTTTGTTTTTACTTCCCTTGCCTTTGAGGTCAAATCCATAAAATCCTCTTTAAGTCCAAGGTCCTTGAGTTTCGTTCCTACATTTTCTTCTATGCATTTTATTGTTTCAGGTCTTATATTTAGGTCCTTAATCCATTTTGAGTTAATTTTGGTGTGTGGTGATAGACAACAGTCTGGTTTCATTCTTTTGCAGCTGGCTCTCCAGTTTTCCCAGCACCACTCATTGAAGAGGTTTTCCTTTCTCCACTGTATGTTTTTGGCTTCTTTATCTAAAATTATTTGCCCATATAAATATGAATTTACTTCTGGATTCTCAATTCTATTCCACTGGTCGATGTGTCTCTTTTGCTGCCAATACCATGTCATTTTGATTACTGCAGCTTTGTAATATAATTTGAAGTCAGACAGAATGATGCCTCCAGCCTCATTCTTTTTTCTCAGGATGGCTTTGGCAATTTGGGGTCTTTTGTGCTTCCATACAAATCTGATGACTTTTTGTTCTATTTCTTAAAAAAAAAAAAGTTGATGGGATTTTGATGGGGATTACATTAAATCTGTAAAATTTTTTAGGTAATATGGTCATTTTAACTATGCTGACTCTTCCAATCCAAGAACACAAAACATCTTTCCTTTTCTTTGTATCTGCTTCATTTCTTTTAATAAGGTCTTGTAGTTTTCATTATATAAGTTCTTCACATGTTTTGTTATATTTATTCTTAGGTATTTTGTTCTTTTTGTTGCAACTGCAAAAGGAATTATTTTTTTCTACTTCTTTTTCTGATGTTTCATTATTAGAGTTTAGGAACGTTATGGATTTTTTGACGTTGATTTTGTATCCAGAGACTTTACTGTATTTGCTTATTGCTTCTAGAAGTGTTCTTGTGTAGTCTTTAAAGTTTTCTATATAGAGCATCATGTCATCTGCAAATAGTAACAGTTGGACTTCTTCATTTCCTATTTGGATGTCTTTTATATCTTTCTCTTGCCCGACTGCACTTGCTAGGACCTCCAGTGTTATACTGAATAACAGTGGCAATAGTGGACAGCTTTGCCTTGTTCCTGTTCTTAGTGGTAATGTTTTTTTTTTTTTCACCATTAAGTATAATGTTGACTGAGGGTTTGTCATAGATGGCCTTCATTATGTTAAGTTACTTTCATTCTGTACTGATTTTAAGTGTTTTGATCATAAATGGATACTGTATCTTGTTGAAGGCTTTTTCTGCATCTATTGATATGATCATATGATTCTTATTTTTTAATTTGTTTATGTGGTGTATCACATTAATCAATTTGCATATGTTGAACCATCCCTCTGCCCCTGAGATGAAGCCCACTTGATTGTGGTGTATAATCTTTTTAATATGTTGCCGTTCAATTCACTAGTATCTTATTTAGGATTTTTGCATCTGTGTTCATGAGAGATACTGGTCTGTTGTTTTCTTCTTTGTGTTATCTTTACCAAGTTATGGTATCAGGGCAATATTGGCCTTATAAAATGAGTTTGGAAGTATTGCCTCTTCTTCGATTTTTTTTGGAAGAGTTTGAGGAGAATCGGTATTAAATCTTCTTTGAATGTTTGGTAGAATTCATGGGTGAAGCCATCTGGTCCTATACTTTTACTTTTTGGTAGGTTTTTGATTATTGTTTCAATTTCCATACTGCTGATCGGTCTATTTGGATTTTCCAGATCTTCTTGATTCAGTCTAAGAAGATTGTATTTTTCTAAGTACTGATCCATTTCTTCTAGGTTATTAAATTTGGTTTATATACTTTTTCATAGTATTCTTGTATGATCCTTTGTATTTCTGCAGTGTCTATTATAATTTCCCCTCTTTCATCCCTGATTTTGTTTATTTGTGTCCTTTCTCTTTTTTCTTTATTGAGTCTAACCAGGGATTTGTCAATTTTATTAACCTTCTCAAAGATGCAGCTCCTTGTTGCATTTATTTTTTTTATTGCTTTTTTTTGTTTACGATTTCATTTATTTCTGCTCTAATTTTGATAATTTCTTTCCTTCGGCTGACTTTAGACCTCATTTGTTCTTCCCTTTACAGTTTTGTTTTTTTTTGTTTTTTTTTGTTTTTTTTTTTAAGATTAAGCATTAGGTTGTTTATTTGGGCTCATTCTTGTTTTTGGAGATAGGCCTATAATGATATGAACTTTCCTCTTATGACCACTTTTGCCGTGTCCCCCAAGTTTTGATATGTTGTACTGTCATTATCGGTCATTTCTGTGTATCTCTTGATTTCTCTTTTTATTTCTTCCCTGACCCAGTTATTCTTCAGTAGCATGTTGTTTAATCTCCATGTATTTTGCAGTTGATCTCTCGTTTCAAAGCATTATGATTAGAAAATATGGTTGGTATGATTTCAACCCTCTTTTTATTTTTTGAAGCTATCTCTGTGGCCCAGTATGTGGTCGATGCTTGAGAATGTTCCATATGCACTAGAGTAAAATGTATAAGCAGATATTTTGGGATGAAAGCCTCTGTAAATGTCAATTATATCCATTTGGTCTAATATATCATTTAAGGGTGTTATTTCCTTATTGATTTTCTGTTTGAGTGATCTTTCCATATCTGACAGTGGGGTATTTAAATCTCCTACTATGATAATGTTTTGGTCTGTTTCTCCCTTTAGTTCTGTTAGTAATTGCTTTATATATTTCTGGGCTCCCTGATTGAGAACATAGATATTCATAAGTGTTACATCTTCTTGGTCCCTGATTCTCTTTATCATTATAAAGTGTCCTTCAGTATCTTTCTTTACCTTTTTTATTTTGAAGTCTGTTTCATTTGATATTAGTACTGCGATTCCTGCTTTTCTCTGAATGCCATTTGCTAGAAATATCATTTTCCACCTTTTCACTGAGTCTATATTTGTCTTTGGAGCTGAGATGTGTCTCCTGGAGGCAGCATATGGTTGAGTTTTGTTTTCTGATCCATTCTGCAACTCTATGCCTTTTTATTGGTGAGTTCAGTCCATTTACATTCAGGGTGATTAATGAAATATAAGGTCTTCTTATAGCCATTTTATCTTTTGCTTTCTGGCACTTCGGTGTTTCTACTGCTTCCTTGTCTTTGTGTTTCTGTTTTCTTTCTTTTGGTTGGCTTTTGTGAGTTTTCCCTCTGGTCCTTGTTTTATTTCTATACTTCGGTTCTGAATCTTTGGTGTGTGATTACCATTATGTGTGGTTACCATTATGAATATGTAAAGAATAGTTACATATATAGAGTAAACAAGTGCCTTCCTCTCCACAGAAAGACTTGACGAGACTAAGGGCTGTTCCATGGGCCACCTCCCCTGCAAAGACATTGAGAGATCAACATGGTCCACAGGTGGGGACAGGTGTTTAGAGGGATATAAGTCACGTTCTTCTGCACGTGCCTTATCTCTATTCCCCTTTGGAATTTGGATCTTTGAATCCTCCCATTTTCAGCCACTGTTGTCCCAATTTGTCCCTATGTATGCTGAACATTCATTATTATCTTGCTATAGCATATATCTTCTTATTTTAAGCTTATAATGCCCTGTTCCTAGTAAGGGTTGTGCTCCTCTGCTTTTATCAGCCTGTTAATCACCCTACTCCTAATAATTTTTTTTTTTTTTTGACATTTTGTTTTAGGTAGGTGAGCTGACCCCTCTCAGTATTTTACCCATAGTGCAGGCCTCATAGTGGAGAATTCCCTCGATTTTTGTATGTCAGAAAAGTTCTTTATTTCTCCTTCATATCTAAAGGAATGCTTAGGAGGATACATTATTCTTGACTGATAGTTCTTTTCATTTAATAGTTTGAATATTTGATTCCACTCCTTTCTGGCTTGGGAGGCTTGTGCTGAGAAGGCTGACGATAATCTAATGGGTTTTCTTTTATAGGTTACCATCTTCTTTTCCCAGATGCCCTGAGAATTCTGTCTTTGTCATTGATTTTTGATCATTTTAATACAATGTGTCTTGGTGAAGGCCTTTTGGGGTTGAGATAATTGGGTGTTCTATTAACTTCTTGAATTCCAAGCTTCAGCTCATTCCTTAGATTTTGGAAATTCTTGTCAACTATTTGTCTGAAAGTGCTTTCTAATCCCTGCTCCTTTTCCTCCCGATTCGAGAATTCCCATTATTCTTATTTTTCCTCTCTTGATGGTATCAGCTAGTTCTTATATTTCTCTTTCATTATTTTTCATTCTTTGATTTCTCTCTTCTTCCTTCTGATTTATTTCTAGATTTCTGCCTTCGATATCTCTGATCCTTTCTTCCATTTTGGTCAACTCTATTTCTGAAGCTTATTATTTCATTTTCACTCTTGCAGTGTGTTCTTTATCTTCAGAAGGTCTATTTAGGTCTTTTTGAAAGTTTCAATCTCCTTGATAAAGAACTCATTCTGCTTATCTAGTTGTTTATTCAATTCCTGAAATTGTTGATACGAATTGTTTTGGATCTCTTGAGCTTTTTCAGAAGTAACATCCTGAATTCTCTGTCATTTAAGTTGCATATTTCTATGTCTGTAAGCTTATATTTTCTGGAGATTTTTCTCTTTCTTTCTCAGATGTCTTGTCGCCTTGGTTGTTCATGGTGTTTAATGGACTATTTCTCTGCCTGGGCATTAATGGATGTGTGTTCTGCTTTCAACCCCCCCCCCCCGCCCCGCCTCCCCGATTTATTATACAATCGTCCGTAGCCTGTTGCAAAAAAAGGTGTTTTTCTTTTGGTTTCCAATAGGTGGCAACTAAGTCTCTTGGATCTCTGCTTTATATAAAGTCTTAATAATGTCTTTTTTTCTTTGTAGATATTTAATCATGCTCACCACCCTCAGTCTCAGTTCCTGTCAGTGTTAGCGACAGGTTCAGTGGTGTTTGCTCAGATTCCCCTCGGGCTTCGTGGTGATGGGTCTCAGAGGGTATGGAGGAAGGGACCCTCTGGGTTGGTAGTTGGAAGCTGCAGCTCGGCCTCTGTTTTGCAACTGCAGCTGGTAAAAATTAACTGTTATTTCTCTGCCATCCCTGCTTTTCTGCCATCCCCGTTTCTCTGCCTTCTGCCCTGACGACTGGGCACTGCCACTGGTCATGTAAAACTCACAGCACTCCCAGTCAGGGCTGTTCAGGGAGGTCGCCGCACCTTCTCCCCTCCCCTTCATTCTGCAGGAAGCTCTGGCGGCTATGAAAGGTAGCTTCTTTATTTCTCCCAGTCCACTGCCCCATACCCAGGGTTCTGAACTGTGGTAGCTCTTATGCACAAATCCCACACTCAGATGTGCTGGTGTACAGTTTGGGTGTTTTTTGTTGAGTTTTGATGTTCAGCTTATTGTTGTTTCAAGGGGAACATATGGGGACATCTCTCACTCCTCCATGTTTAATCTAATCTCTGATCATGATTTTTAATAATAGTAAAATGGGGGCCTTATCTGTAATCTGCACTCTTCTATTTTCGGTGTTTCTCCAACTGAAAATTCTCTTGTATACTTATACTTCTTGTACTTCCCAACAGCCTTTTAAGCAAATTTTATAAACTTGACTTTATTATAAGTTTCTAATATTATTCATAACACAAGCAATAAAGGTTTAGGGAGTATGATTAGATATTATAGCTTATGGAAGACAATTGATGCAAATGATGAATCAGTCTTGGAGCCAGGGGATAGTAAGCCAAATGTTCTCATATATGGCTGCACCTCACTTGAGGAGACTTTATAAACTATTAAGACACAGGCTTCTCCCTCAAGATACTGATACTGGTGTGAGGTGGGAAGCTGAGTATCCATATGTATGTTTAAAGCTTTGTAGCTCCCTTGTCAAATCTAATATGTAGGTGATTTAGAATTACTGGTTTAGACTAAAGGTGTATTTAAGGATACATGAACACAAGTAGTGAAAAGAATGGTCATTTATAAATAACTTTGGCTCTAGGACCTTCAGAAGCCTATCTCCTTGCTTCTGTGGTAAACAAACAATATCGTGTTATCATTAACATTACATTGGAATTCTCAGGTTAAAAGATATCCTACACTAAAGTCAATAGCAGCTAGCATTCATAAACTTGCCACTTTGTGCAAAACACTGTGCTAGGTTACTTTATAAACTTTATCTTATTTAATTCTTCTAACCCTCAGAGGTAAATATTATTATATCTTATTTTACAGGCTAGGAATGTAAGGCTCAAGAGTAGTATAATGATTTGCACAAAGTAAAACCAAAACAGCTTAAAAAGCAAATCCATATACAGCATCTTTCTCAACCTCCCTCTACACTCCAATTTCTCAAACAAAAATTCATCTGGCTTTATGTCTACTCATCATAAAGTCAAATCAACACATTTCAAAGTGTAGAAACTGTTGTCCTCAACTAATTAATATAAAGAATTAAATTCTGATACAATTGTTCATATTCTGGCTTCAAAAAGATTCAGTAATGGGAGCAAACTGTAAGGTAATATCCCTAAAAACATATTAACTACTTTTTCTCCCTGTCAGAGGACTGGAATCCAAAATGAGAGGTTTCCTGCCTGCTGAAGAGCAGTAAAAACAGAGATATTTGAACCATAAATATGCTTAGAGGTGATGATTTACAGGGTTTACTTGGACATAAATCATCTCAGAAACAGACTTAAATCCTTTGTATTTCCATACAATTTTCAGCTACTAGTAAATAGCAACCCTGAGCAAAAACACTCATTAAAGAAAAAAAAAGTGAAAGGATCCAAAACAGTGGAATTATTTACTATCAGCTAATTAAAAAAAAAATGGTCACAGATAAAAGGCTTTTCTCCAGGATAAATGTTTCAGCAGCCCAGCTTCAGATAAGGGGATGTGTAACCCACAAAATGTTATGCAAATGAGTAGGAGATGAAGCTTTTATGAGTAAAGTCCTTGACACTAAAGTTATAAAATCACTTTTAGACAGGCTATATTAACAAGTTATCTCATTCCTGTTTCACAAAAAAATGGCTTTTCAGAAATCAGAAACGGATTCCGTGTTTATTTTCATCACAATGTTTAACAGAGAAACTCATATAGGTTTTAATCTACTGGTTGGTGGAAAAATATATAAATGAACACTTCATCTTCAAATATCAAGCAAAAGAAAGAGTTTTCTAATATTTATGAGTGATATTCTTCTATTTATATCATGCTAGAGTTTTTGTAGAAAATTGATGCCACCTCAACATCTTGCCTCAAAGAAATAAACTGGATTTAAGTTAAAAAAAATTATTTGGCACAAAACCTTGTAATTCTATACAGCTGAAATGTATTGGATTTTGTTAATCAATGTCACCATTAAAAAAAAATTTAAAAAAACATGTAATTCAGTCTTTTTTGCGTGACTCCAAACTAACTCAACAATCTAGTAATAAAACATAAGTCTAAAACATTTATTTCAAATAATATAAATTTATTCATATTATTATTATTAAAATGCCAGTTAGTTTTTTTTTTCTTTTCACTTTTCAATTGACTGCATTTCTCTGTCTCCATGGGCATTGCATTGTACATAATAATAAATAAATAACACCACAGTATATAGAAAGCAGATGGTAACCACAAACCAAAAATCAACAAGAGATATGCAAGAAATAAAGAGAAGTAATCTAAACACAACACTATAGAAACTTATCTACATTCAAGAGAAGAGAAGAGAATAAGAGAATAAGGAACGAGGAACAGAGAATTACATATACAATCATAAAACAATAAAATGGCAATAACTACATACCTATCAATGTTTACTATAAATATAAATTGACTGAGTGCTCCAATTAAAAGACATAGGTGGCTGAATGGATTTAAAAAATATATATCTTCAGATTTAAAGACACACACAGACTAAAAATAAAGGGATGGAAAAAGACATTTCATGCAAATGAAAACAAAAAAAACCAGGGTAACAATTCTTATATCAGACAAAATAGCCTTTCAAACAGGAGTATGACAAAAGACAAAAAGATCATTTCATAATGAGAAAGGGATTAAGCCAACAAAAGGACATAACTTTCATAAACATCTCTGCACCCAATATACGAGCACTTAAACATTGATAGACACAAAGAGAGTGATTGACACTAAAACAGTAATAGAAAGGGACTTTAATACTCCATTGACATCAATGGATAAATCATCCAGACCAAAATTCAACAAGGAAACACTGGCCTTAAATGACGCATTAAGATTAGATGAATTTAGTTGATATTGTTAGAACATTTCACCCAAAAGCAGCAGAATATACATTTTTCTCAAGTGCATATGGGACGTTTTCCAGTACAGGCCACATGTCAGGTCACAAAACTAGTCTAAACAAATTTAAGAAGACTGAAATTATATCAAGCATCTGTTCTGGTTACAATGATGTGAAACTAGAAATCAATTATAAGAAGAAAACTGAAAAACACACAAACATATGAGGCTAAATAACATGATACTAAAAAATAACTGGGTTAACAACAAGATCAAGGAAGAAATTGAAAATAACTTAAGACAAATGAAAATGAAAACATAATGATCCAAAATTATGGGACACAGACAAAGCAGTTCTAAGAGGGAAATTCACAGCAATATAGGTCTACTTCAAAAAAAAAAAAAAAAGAAAAATCTCAAATAAATGATCTATCTCACACCTAAAGGAACTAGGAAAAGAAAAAAAAGTGAGTAGAAGGAAGAAAATAATAATGATCAGATTGGAAATAAATAAAATACTTTTTAAAAAAGCAAAAACAATCAATGAAACTAAAGTTGGGTTCTTTGAAAGATAAACAGAATTGATAAGACTTTAACAAGACTCAACAAAAAAAAGAAAAAAAGAGGGAGCTCAAATAAAATCAGAAATGAAAAGAAGTGACAACTGACACCAAAGAAATACAAAAGATTATATGGAAATAGTATCAACAATTGTAAGTCAACAAACTGGACAACATGAAAGAAATGGAGAAATTCCTAGAAACATACAATACTTCTAAGGTTGAATCAGGAAGAAACAGAAAATCTTAACAGACCGATAACTACTAATGAAATCAAATCAGTAACGAAAACCTCCCAATAACCAAAAGTCCTGGACCAGATGGCTTCACAAGTGAATTTTATCAAATAGTCAAAGAATTAATACCTATTCTTCTCAAATTATTCCAAAAAATTCAAGAGGGAAGACTCCCAAACTCATTTTTATGACACCAGCATTATCCTCATACCAGAATCAGACAAAGAAACTACAAAAAAAGGAAATTACAGGCCAATATCTTTGATGAAAATAGATACAAAAATCCTCAATGAAGTGTTAGCAAGCCAAATTTAATAATACTTTAAAAGATCATACACCTTGATCAAGTGGAATTTATTCTTGGGATGAAAGGCTGGTTCAATATCCACAAATCAATTAACGTGATACACCACATTAAAAAAATGAAAAATAAAAATCATTTGATCATATCGATAAATGCAGAAAAAGCACTTGACAAAATCCAAAATCCATTTATCATAAAAGCTGTCAGCAAAATGGAGACAAACAGATCATACTTCAACATAATAAAGGCCATATATGACAAACTGACAGCTAACATCACACTCAATGATGAAAAGCTGAGAGCTATTCCTCTAAGTTCAGGAAAAAGACAAGGATGTCCACTTTTAGCTTAGTACTGGAAGTCTTAGCCATAGCAATCAGACAAGAAATAAAAGGCATACAAAATTGAAAGGAAGAAGTAAAACTACCATTATTTGCAGATGACATGATAACATATAGAGAGAACCCTAAAGAATCCAGTGTATTCAGTAAAGTAGTAGGATACAAAATCAATATTCAGAAATTGATTGCATGTTTATGCACTAATAATGAACCATATAAAGAGAAGTTAAGAAAACAATCTTATTCACGATTGTATCAAAAAGAATAAAATATCTAAGAATAAATTTTACCCAAGAGGTAAAAACCTGTACTTCGAAAACTATAAGATACTGAAGAAAGAAATTGAAGAAAATACAAATAAATGGAAGCATATACTGTACTCATGGACAGAAAGAATTAACACCATTAAAATGTCTGTATCACTCAAGGCAATCTACAGATTCAGTGCAATCCCTATCAAAATACCAGTGGCATTTTTCACAGAACTAGAACAAGTAATCCTAAAATTTATATGGAAACACACACACACACACACAACAACAACAACAACAACAACAACAACTCACAGAGCTAAAGCAACCTTGAGAAAGAACAAAGTTGGAAGGATCCTGCTACCTGACATCAAACTATACTACAAGACTATAGGAAAAAAAAAAAAAAAAACAGCATTACACTGATATAAAAACAGACACACAGATCAGTGGAACAGAATAGAGAACCCAGAAATAAACCCACACTTATATAGTCAATTAATCTATGACAAAGTACACAAGAATGACAATGGAGTAAAGACAGTATCTTAAATAAATGGTATTGAGATAACTGGACAGACACATGCAAAAGAATGAAACTTACTTAAACCATATACAAGAATAAACTCAAAATGAATTAAAAATTTTAATGTGAGACCCAAAAATTTAAAACTCCTAGAAGAAAACATAGGCAGTAAATTCTCTGACATCCCTCCTAGAAATTTTTTTTTTTTTTTGGATATATCTCCTCATGTAAAGGAAACAAAAGAAAAAAGTAAACAAATGGAACTATATCGTATTAAAAAGTTCTTGCACAGCATAGGAAATCATCAACAAAATGAAAGAACAACCCACTGAACAGGAGAAGATATCCACCTTATTATACTTCTGATAAGGGGTTAATACCCAAAATATATAAGAAATTCACACAACTTAACGCCAAACAAATAATTCAATTAAAAAAATGGGCAGAGGACCTGAATAGTCATTTCTCCAGAGAGGACATACAGATGGCCAATTGACATATAAAAAGATACTCGACATCACTAATTGTCAGAGGAATGTGAATTAAAACCACAATGAGATATCATCTCACACCTGTCAGATGGTTATCACCAATAAATTAACAAACAAGTGTTGGCAAGAATGTGGAGGAAAGGGAACCATTGTGCATTGTTAGTGGGATTGCATATTGGGGCAGCCACTATAAAAAACAGTATGAAAAAAATTAAAAATAGAACTAGATATGAACTACTAATTCTGCTTCTAGGTATTTATCTGAAGAAATAGAAAACATTAATTTAAAGACAGATGCCCCTATGTTTACTGCAGCATTATTTACAATAGCCAAGATATATATATATATATATATATATATATATACATACATACACATACATATATACATACATACATACATACATACACACACACACACACACACACACACACACAATGGAATATTACTCAGTCATTAAAAAAGAATGAAATGTTGCCATTTGTGACATGGATGGACCTGGAGGGTATTATGCTAAGTGAAATAAGTCAGAGAAAGGCAAATCCGTATGATGTCACTTATATGTGAAATCTAAAAAACAAAGCAAACGCACAAACAAAATAGAAACAAACACATAGATACAAAAGAACAAATTGGTGGTTGCCAAATGGGAGGGGATTTGGGTGCATGGGTTAAAAGAGAGAAGGGATTAAGATGTACAAATTGCTGGTATAAAAACAGTCATTTGGTGTAAGATACACCAAATGAAAATATAATCAATAATATTGTAATAAATATGATTGATCTTAGATGACTACTAGACATATGCGGGTGATCACTTTGTAAGTTATATAAATATATAATCACTATGATGTAAACCTGAAACTTAATATTGTATGCCAACTGTAATGAATTTTTTAATTAAAAAAAAAAAGAAATGCTACCACAGTAGAAAGGCTAATGAAATGGGAATCAGAAGACTCAAGTTCAACTCCTAGATTTCTCTAGACATTTTCCTTGACAGAATGATGTAAACTAACACATCGATTTCCTCAACTCTCATATTCTGATATTACAGCCAACTTAAGATGACTACTTTGATGAAATAAAATAACATCTATCAAAGAATTTTTAAATTTGAAAAACACTATTTCCCAAAGCATGATTCAAAGAAAATTGGTCCCATGAAATAGTCTCTAAAAAAAAGGACAGTAGTCAAGTAAGTTTTGAAAATGCTAGGAGATTCACAATTTATATTCAAATTTGAAATATTTTTAAAAATTCCATAATCATACTGAGGAAACCTGTAAAACTTAATTTTAAGCTCAATATTTTCCCAACTAATTTGAACATGTTATTTTTTGACTGTGATAGTTTTGCTGCTTAGAAATGCTAAAAAGTATAATTTGGAAGATGGTATAGAAAATATTAAACTTAAAAAGTACTGTGATACTACTAAATTAGGCTTAATTTGGAACAAAATTAAATTTCAGTTAAATGTATTATTAAAACTGTGTTTTAAACTTAATGATTAGAACAAAGGTAATGCCCAATGCAATGACCAAATTTTAAATAAATAGAAAATTCTCAGTTTAAGGAATATTTTTAATACTGTGATTTCTCTCATGTCATCATCATTATGAGTGGATATAAAATAAAGGATTTCTTCATTTTATTCTAAACAATAACCCCCAAATGTTTCTTCTAATGAGAAAACTATTAGATCAAATTTTGCTCTAATCTTTCTAAATTCACTCATCTTTTTTACATAATCCTTGTAAAAGAAGGAACATCTCCTATCACCAGTGCAACACAAATCTTGATTTCCATAAGGGAAAATCTGTCATAGAGATACTCCCGCCTCTCTCTACTCCTTCACAATCTTCACCCATAGGAAATAGAGTGGTATATCTGACAAGCACATGTGAGAAGAACAACTGGGCATGTTTACCTCTGCTGTACCCTTCTTCTACTTGAAAACAAGCTTGCCCCTCCAAGAAAAGGACCTCTCACCTTGCTCAGTGTTCCCTGAGAAAGCTATCCAAGCAGAAAACTGCACTGCCCAAGCCATCGGATAAGTCAGCCAAATTATGGGGTGTAAATATCAGATGGATATTTGGCTCTCACAATAAATTACAGAGGGCCACTATGAAGTTGATCTTTTAATGTCCAAATTTACTCTTTAATTTCTCCAATTGTGTAGATTAGAAAAGAATGTTGCTTTTGGCAGAGGCTCCCTTTCTATCCCAACAACCTGCTGAACAAATTCTCATCAAACTCCTAAACAAAAAAGAATAATAAAAGCTATCCACTTGATTCACAGAACATTCCCACAAGGGAGATATCCTCAGAGGAAAACATCAGCTCCACAGTGGTC
>JAQQSQ010000889.1:0-13545 GCA_028627145.1 Eidolon dupreanum | reverse complement strand
GTGTGTGTGTGGGGGGGGGGGGCGCTGGTTAGAGACCCGAAACAGAAATAGCCAGGAGTCAGCGGGGCAAGGGTCTCCAGAGGCCACAGCCCCAGGATTAGGGATTCACAGGCAAGTGGGGGCCACCTTTGCTGCCTCTCCTGCCTGGCCTCTGGGACTAGACTGTGAGTTAGCCCCACAGCAGAGGCCATCGCCTCGGGGCCTCGTCGGAGCTGGGCTGGGTGGGGACCGCAAGGCCCATTTCAGGGATGAAGCCGTGGAGGCCTGAAGCTCCCAACACAGCGGCGCAGCTAATGGGCTGCGGGACTGGGATTCCAGCGCGCCTGCGCGGAAGCCACGCACCAAGCCCTCGGCGGGCCCAAGGGGCCCTCCGGGGCCGTGTCCTGCTGGTGCAGACCCCACCCAGCCATTTGGGGGGCTGTAAGCATTCATGCAAACACCTAAGAGGTGCAAAGCTGCCACGTGCCCGATTCTTTTCTTAAGCTAAAGTTTGGCTCGGGAGATCTGAGAATCGTCTTCTTTTCCTGTGGAGGAGAGGGGGGCCGAAGGTGAGGGAGAGGAGAAGTGAGAGGCGCACCCCTGAACGGTTGGGCTCAGAACACGGAGGTTTGGTTTCAAGTGCAGTGAGCGAGGAGCGCGTGCGTCTTCTGCCTGGAGTGGCTCGTGCCCAGCGAGCCTGCGGGGGCCGTGGCCGTGGCCGCGCTGCTGCACGCGGCCTGGAGGGCGCGTGACGGCCCGCGCCCGCTGCGTGCCCAGCCCGGGACGCGGGGCTGCACGCGACGCGGGGGAGAAGGAGCGGCGCCCCCCGGCCGGGCCACGAGCCCCGGGCAGGGCCGGCGAGCGAGCCGGCGGGCGAGGCGGGGGCGCGCGGGCGCGGGCCATGTGCGGTGTTGACTTGGGCGGGGTCGCACCTCTCCCCCGAGCAGAAATGATTTCTCGTCATCGACGGTAGGATTCAAAAATAGATTCTCTCGCTTCCTTTCTCACCATTGAAATCGACAGGGATGTCAAGTTCACAAGTCTAATTGTCCACGTCATCAATCAAATTATCCCCTTAAAGGGCGCCACTGAGTCATGCTGGGCGCGTAGGACGTTCCGGGGGTCTCTGGAAGGGTTAATGAAGGCTCCCGCCCCGCCCCCACACCTCGTAGGTACACTCACCCGCCACCCAAGAGGGAAGGAATCGGGCCCAGAGGAAAAAAGGAGTCTTTTCATCACTCGCCTGTCAGTGCAGGCTCTGGCAAAAAAAGTACAGTAAGTCTCCATTGATCAGAAATTCCCAGAAGTTAATTTTCCGCAAAACAGAGGCTCACCTCTTTAAATGTGTCTTTCATCCACTCAGCATAGGCTGAGCTCCTACTGTGTGCCTGGGGCTGTGCTGGGGGCGGGGGGGGGGTGCGGAATGGCAGGGCTTGCAATGATAGATCCAGGGTGGTCCCTCTCCTCCGAGAGTTCAAAGGGGAGACATGATGCTTAGAGACCTCTGAGATGCAGAAGTGTGGTGCCTGCAGAGGTAAGCAGAGGGCGAGCTGGGCACACTGGGGAGGGAGCCCAAGCACTTCCGCAGGGGGACCCTCAGGCTGGGGTGCAAGGGTGCACGGGGTTTCTCCAGGTGTGCCATTGCGGGAGGACTTTTGGGCCTACACACGCACATGCGCATGCGTGAGATGGTAGGTCCGCGTGGCTGGGGCAGAGTTAGGCTGGGGGGAGACGTTACAAACTTTCAGCTTGTTGGATATAAATGCCTCTGAACTATTCTTGAATGTTCTACAGCCTCCCCTACCCTGGCAAAAAGTCCGGGGAACCCGAGTCTCCGTTTCTCATCCCAGGGTTGACCCACAAACACATGTTGTCCAGCCTTGTGCCAACAGGTCCCCCACCTCCCCCTGCAGTGCCCCCCTACCCACCTTCCCAGGAGGCCCAGCTAGCTGAGCCCTTCAGAATGGCCAGCTAAGTGGAGACAGGACTCTAACCACAGAAGTCATCTTCTTAAACCAAGTGCCCCTGGAAGGAGGACCCCCTACCCCGACCCCAGCTTAGAAGTTTTAGGGGTGACACTGGCAGAATCGTCACCTCTCTAGGTCTATGAAAAGGAAGTCTTGCATCGTGGCTCGGCCTGCCGCGCTGTCAAGTTTAAGGATGTGAAAACACACAGCTCTCGAGGAATTTAAGGTGTTCCCGTACTATATTTATTCTCTTTTTCGTAAGAAACCATTAGCATCTTCATTCAATTATATTCAAAAAATGTTTTCAGTGAGCTGCTACATCCTAGGCATCGGGGATCGCTGGCAAAGGAAGGCACTGCCTGTGCCCAAGCAGGACTGGGCACGTGTTTGCTCCTCTCTCCACCCTCCTCAGAAGCCTTCCCCCACCCCAGCCTGCCAGGCCCTCCCAGCTCCCACCCACCCGAGGGTCTCAGCCTGGGCCTGGACGCCTGTGAGCCTGCGGCCTCCTCCCAGCCACACCCACCATCACCACCCACCTCAACCATCTCCCTGGCTGGTGTTAATGGACTTTGCACGTGTGTCTGTCTGACCTCAGCGGGGCCAGAAGTGCCCTTAGCAGGCGACCTGCAGCACGGCCCATGAGGTGTTTGTGGATTAAGCGAATTAATGAATAAATGAATGAGGCACAAAGTGTTCTCCGAGGGTTACTATGGGCCCCTCGGAAAGATCCCGTGTCCTAGCAACTGGCCTCGTCGTGAGGCCCACTCCAGCCGGCGCCCTCTCCCCACCTCTGGTCTCTGGGTTCCAGGGGCCGCTGCCCTTGGCCTGAGTGCCGTGGCAGAGATGCACCCGCCACACCGGGGCCTCCCAGGGCCTTTGCTGGGAACGTGGGGAGCAGCTGCGCTGAGACCATACTTAGCACCCCCCCACACACTGTCACCCGCCCCCCTGCCCACCTTCCCCACGCCTGGCTCCTCCGTGCTGCTCTCCATGAGCCCGTTCCTATGGTGACGCTCAGCGTCCCCAGAGGCCCTACCTGGCTGTCGGCAGCCAGGCTCCAGTAAGGGATGGGGGCGGGGGACCCCAGCCCCCCAATCCAGCACACATGGGGTTGCTTGGTACCCAAAGTTTGCTCCAATACAGTGAGCCTTAATGCGACCCCTGCTCAGAAATGCTCGTTGCTCCTCCCTTTCCTCCTCTGCGGGCTCCCCTAATAGCCACAGAGCTCGATGCTGGGGCCCAGAGACACCTGGCCGTTCTCCCTAGGTCACACAGCAAGGCGTCGGCAGAGCAGGGCTAGAATGGCGGCCGGAGCCTGCCAGGATGACGGCAAAGTTGAGCATAAACAGAGCTTTGAGGACCCCGCACATTCCTTTGTTTAAGGGGTCCCTCTGAGGCGGCCAGAAGGCCACAGACTGAGAAGCTGAGAAGAAACCACGCCGCATGGCAGGGTTCTAGCTGGGGTGAGGGGTGGTCTCTTTCCTGCTTCCGCGTCAAGGAATGTGGGGGAAAGGACATTGCTCCGAGGACTGCCGAGTGCTCTCCCCGCCCCCCTTTCCTTCCCTTCTCTCCCCCACCCCGGCCTCCGGATGGAATGCAGCGAGCTCTCGCTGCCTTTGTTACTCTAAAGCAGAGCCTGGGTGGGGGCCCCGCAGCCTCCGACATCCGCCCTGGAGGTCTCTCCGAGCCGCTCGCCGCCACCCGTCACCCCCCAGGCCTCCTGAGGCCACCACCGTCCCGCAGTGGCCCAAGCCAAGGCTCAGCCAAGACCCCTGCTCCTCCTGCTCCCTCGGCCCCCCCCTGTGAGGGGGGTCCTCACAGGCCCCAGTCCTGGGGCCCTTCCCCAGCGGCTCCCCCATGCACCCCTGCACTCCCACCCTGGTCCAAGCCCCTGGACTCCGTCACCGAAGCTTTCATCAGCCTCCAAGCTTCCCAGTCGCCTAGAGTCTACAGGGCAGACGTCAGAGAGAGGGGTCCTAATGCGCGTCCCCGTGCAGTCCAGGGCCCTGCTTAACACCTCACAGAGGGAGGTAGAGAGAAGGAGGGCAGGAGGGCAGGCAGGAGGGAGGGAGAGAAGGAGGAAGGGGAAGGAAGAAGGGAGAGAGGAAGGGGAAGGAAGGAGGGAGTGGAAGGAGGGCAGGAGGGAGGGAGGGAGGAAGTCCCGCCTCCCCGAAACTCCATTTTGCCTCCCCCAGGGCTGCATGCGCAGAATTAGGCGCACAGTAGGTTCTCATTAAGTGTTGGTGGGATTGAATTGCACCATCTTATCAAGGAATCGATGAGGAAGCATTTGGCAGGAATGGGGGGGCCTCAGGGGTCGGAAATGGTCTTTCAAAGCCTGGAAGATTTGCCTCCAGCCTGCAGGCCGGTTTCTCTTCAACGCCTGCTCCTGCCTCTCTCCGATGGGCCAATTATTTCTGACTGTATTTTACTTAATTCTGTCTTCCCTCCATGAGTGGCGAGCAACAGCCTTTGCTGTCTGTGGCCAGCAACAGGGTCCCATTGATCCGGGCAGGCTGAGGAGGGGACCCCGCAGGCACATTCTCACCCTGGTTGGTTTTTCCCTGTTATCTAGAAAAGATGGGAGGAACAATCTTGCATTTGTTGTTTTTTCTGTATTTTCTCTGCACGAGGCGGGCGAAGGGAGAAGGGAAGGGGCACGGAGGGCGGGTGGCGGGTGAGCTTGGGCAACTGCTTCAGGCTCCCAGGCCTCTGTTTATTCCCCTTGGGGCTGCAGGCTGGCCAGAGGGCCCTGCCTGGCGCTGGCCCTTGGGCAGCATGCTGGGTCACGTGATGGCACCCGGAGGGCAGAGGTGCAGGGCCAGGGCCATCCAGGTGCCCAAACCGGCCCTCTGGCCCGCGCGCCCCAAGCTTGCCGCAGCCTGATCCCACACCCACAGTTCGCTCCTGGGATCTGTGCCCAGGCTCGGTCTCCCCGCTCGACAGCTTGAGTTAACAAGGAGCCATAACCGGAGGGCTGAGGAGGCTCGCGGTGTTCAGGCAGGGGCCCAACGGGGAGCAGATGGCACTTACGAGATGGCTAATTCCGGGGAGAGTCTAATAAAGGGTTATTTACAGAGACGTGGGTGGGGCGCGAGGAACCAGAGGGGCAACAGCAGGCCCAGGCGCCCCGCGGGCCCGAGGGGCGAGGGCCACGTGCTGTCACCCGAACCGGAAGCGGGGAGAGCTGGCGGAGAAGCTGGGGGCTGAGCCAGCCTTCAGGGGAGGGGGCTCCGGTCCACGGTGACCCTCGTCCTCTGACTTCTCGGGGCCTCGCCCAGCTGGGGGCCAAGGGCACGGAGCCGGCTGCTGTGTGGACGTCCGGCGGGCCTCCCGGTGCACAGAGCAGGGGCAGAGGACAAAAGAGCCTGCACAGCCCGGGGCATCACCGGACCCCACGCCTCTTCCCGGTGGCGGACACTGAGCCAGGAACGCCTCTCTGGGGCAGAGCTGGGAGTAGAGCCCAGGCCTCCGGGCTGCAGCCCAGGCCTCGTGCCCCTGGTGCGGCTCTCACCGCGCTGGGGTGGGTACGAGCTCGGAGCCGTGCCCGGCTGGTGGCCTCCTGGGCTGGAAGGACCCCGCTGGGCCACGAATGTGGGGCGCACCACCACAGGAGCCGAGACACGCCCGGCACGGATGTCAGCTGGAGCACGCAGGCAGCTCAGTGGGGTCTCGGCCCCCGGTGGTGGCAGGCCCGGGGGTTGGAGGGCAGAGGGATGATCCACGCAGAAGCGGGGTCGAGAGATTCAGTGAGGAACGGAAGCCGCCAACAAAGCAGCGGAAGAAGCCGCGAAAGGCAGGAGGGGGCGAGAGGCTGCCGCGTCCTCTCGCCCGGTCACCCCACTGCCCTCCCGCCGTCTCCAGCTCCTTGGCCCCAGTGGCTCCTTCCTGAACACCCCCAGACACACTCACATCCCTCATCCTCATGAGAGTAGGGAGAGATCCCAGAAGCCAAGGAGACAGGAGGAGAGTGGGGAAGGCAGTGACCGTCAGTCCCCAGGACCACAGGGACATCGCGGTGCAGGAGTCATCGGGGTGGGTTCCCTGGAGCCAAGGAGCCAGGTGGCAGAGGGCCGTAGAGAGGATGTGAGGCGCTGGAGGTGATAAATCATGGCTGTGAACGGGGAGAGAGAGAGGAAAGGGCTCATTGTGCAAGGGTGTGTGTGCGTGTGCGCGCGCGCATGCGTGTGTGTGTGTGTGTGTGTGTGTGTGTGTGTGTGTGTGTGTGAAGATAGGAGAGACTCAAGGGTGTCTACAGGCGGAGAGGCTGCAGGCGCTGGGTGAGGCATAATTGATTAATTGAATTAGGAGAACGGTCTCTTCTCTCCGAGTTCCTGGTCTGCTGGCCAGACGGGGATTTGAACCAGCACCTCCACTAATGAGACAGCCTGTAATTGAATTTCCGGCTCCACAGCCCGTCTGGGGCTTTTCAGGGCTCTGTGATGACTCCCCTTTCCTGGCCCTGCACCCCCGGCCACCATGGGCAGAGGGAAAAGACACCTGGGCCCAGGTAGCACTCAATAACTGTGCTTACAGGAGGAGCACGCATGAATTGTGTTTTTAACTTTCACAGTGGTTCCACATTTGATTTATTTACTCCTCAGAACCCAGCTTTTGCCACACTTTGCCATAAATGCCACCGAGTCACTTGATGTGGCAGGAGGTTGCAGGAAGGTTCTGGAGGCCACAGTGTGATGTCTGGCCCTCCTCTGTGCCCTGGCCATGTAGGAACTTAGGCCCAGGGAGTGTTTGTTGAGCGAATGGGTGATGGATGATGGATGGATGGGTGGACAAGTGCGGAACGTTCCACAGGGAAGCGACCTCTCCCGTCACACAGACAAACCGGGGGCTGGTGACCAGGGTGACGCATGGCCCAGTGCCCGGCATCGGAGGCACTAATCCTTGTCCCCTTACGACAGCATGGTGTCCGGCAGGCATCGGTCAGCTAGTGTCCCCCAAAGAAGCATGGGAGCCCTCCTCCTCTTTGCTCCCCCTGAGGAAGATGCCAGGGCTGCAGGGCTGGGCTCCGTGTCCCCCGCCTGGGGACCTGTTGACTCTGGAACCCTCTGGGGGGCCCGGGAGAGGCGGAGCCCGGTCCTGGGCAGGGCACTGAGGGCCGAATGCTCTGGCGCCTCCCCGAGTACTGTCACCGCCTCATGCCCACGGCATGAAAGCCAATGCCTCGTCTTGGCCACAAAGACCTGTCCACGAGCAGGGCACCCACGCGGCACCCACGCTCTCTGACCTGTGCGCCCTGGCTCGCCCTGGGCCTCAGCGGAAACGCCCACCCGGCCCAGCCCTCAGGCCCATCTGGTGCCGAGCGCCGCCCCCTCCAGGAGTGCTTCCGTGAGCACCTGCCAGGCCCTTGCCCTATACGACCCGGTAGCTTTTGCTGGGGCTGGTGGCCAGTCGTCCGCGTGTGTCCGACACCGTACAGACTCCCCACGTTCTGGAAGCTCCTGGAGGGGATGGCTGGGGTGGCAGCGGGTGGGGGCCGCCCCTCACCCCTGCCCCTGCCTTTTTGGCGCCCAGGGGCGTGAGGCCCAGTCTTGCACTTGCGATGGGCGCTGCTCCAGGCGGCCGCCCACCTCCCGGGCTGGGCGACGGCCAGAGTGGACAGGGCGGGCGCCCTCAGCAGTCCCTCTCCGCTTCCTCGCAGCCCCCTCAGCCTGCGCATCCGTCTCGCCGACATTTTGAACTTGGCCGGGCTTTTCATAGACCCGCGGTGTACGAGGAGCAGTAAACAATGATTCGAGAACTCGGCTAATTAAAACACTCTCTGGCAGCCTCCGGTGGCTGCTTCCACCCCAGGCCAGGGCCCTTCCCTCCCGGGGCCGCCTCACGTGGCCTCCACTCTGCAACTGCAGGATTCCCAGGCCAGGGAATCCACGGCCCCCAGGGGGCTGCAGCTGGGGGCGCCCCCCACCCCCACACCTCCTTGCAGCCTGGCCGCGGCTCAGAGCTCACCACCTCCTCCAGGCAGCCCTCACTGCTCTCCCATGTGCAGTGTCTGGCAGGGCGGGGGGTGGGGGTGTCGATTCCCATCTCCCCCTGTAGCAGCTGCTCATAGCTTCCTCTCAGGGTGTTCAGCCCCTGATATCAACTGGTCCCTTGCCCGGTCTGCCCTCTCTTGGTCCCGTGAGGCCCCAGTTCACCTCCTGTCTCTCCACTCCTTAGCTTGAGGGCACCCGAGCCAGTCATAGGCCTCGGGGGAAGTAATCAGGGGCTCCGTCTCTCTGCCTCTTTCTCTCTTCTCCGCAGTCTCCTGTCTCTTCTCTGAGTGTGGCCCATCTCTGCGGCCCCCGGGGGACCGGTCCACACCGCTCTGCTCTCCCCTGGACACAGAGAGGAGGCCTTCCTTCTCCTGTTCTCCCTCCTCTCTCCTGATAGTTTTAAGCTTCGGCCGAAACCCCCAGGCTCCGGACCGCCTCCGCTGGGCTCCCTCCTGGTCACAGAGCCCCTGGCTCTTTTCTGCTCCCCAGCTCCCCTGGGACTCGGACACTCAGGAACTGGCAGTTCCTTGGCACAAGGGATGCCTCTTGGGGACAGGAGTCCTCCCCCTGTCTGTGGGAATCTGTGGGGAAGACCCTTCAGTAAGCTGCAGAGGGTCCCACGAAGGCAAGCAATAGGAGCTCAGTAAATGTCAGGGAAAAGGTGGCAGAGTTGGTTCTGCGATCTTGGGGCCACCCCCAACCCTAAAAATACCTACTCCCCACTGGACCGACGCTTATGACAAGCTTCACTTCCACAGTCAGCATCCAGTCCCACCCAGCACTGCCTGCCTGGCGCCTGCGAGCTGCTGTCTTGAGCCACACCGAATTTCAGGGTCCACATCCGTGACAGATGAAGCCAAGGCCGCCTACCTGAGCGCCCCCTCCCAAGCTCTGGCAAGGCCGTGGGGCGGGGCTCGGCGGGAGAGCTGGGAGCAGAGAGCCAGGCTCGGTCACCACTTCTCACACTGATTATCGTTAGCACGATGGTTAGGGACGCGCCCCATGACCTCAGGGGTGACTGAGCCTCTCCCAGGAGCACTGAGAGAGGCTCCCCACGAGCACCCCACTCCGCAGAGCCAGGCCGCCTGCTTGGGGGTGGCCAGGCACGACCGGCCAGCGGGACAGCGTGTGGGGGCCCCCGCCTGTCACGGAGCTTCGGGGTTCTGCGTGCCGCGTCGTCCGGCCTATGACGAGGACACCGTGTCCCCAGCTCCGCGTGTGCTGCCTCCTCTCAGTCTCCCTTGCTCGTCGAGACAGAAGCTGGCAGGGAGGGGTTTGCAAACACGAATCGTGGCATTTCTTCATACGTTCCCTGGCCCCGACTTCATCAGAACATCTGCGGGGCCTCTTCCTCGAGAGGAGGGATTTTTCTCACTCAGAGTCGCTGGGGAAGAAGCGAAACCGAGCACTGGAAAGGGGGTCATGTGACCCAGACGGCCCATTCCTCGTGGCCTGTGGTTCCAGGCTATTAGCAAGCCTGAGGACCGTGACTGCAGAACAGGTGACGAGAGGGCACAGCGAGGTGGCCCGCCTGCTGCTAGGTTCCTTCACATGGTCCCCACAGCCCAGGGGGCAGGGGCCACAGGCCGGGGACAGGCCTGTGCAGATACCTGGTGCGCTGAGCCACCGCGTGCTGGCCTGTTCCCGCCCCCCTCCCAGTCCAGGCCTCGGTTTCCCCCTCCGTGCCATGGCGGTTTCGACAAAACCCAAAGGGCGTCCGGATCCTGCAGCCCACTCCCCTCCTGGGACCCAGTTCTAGCTCCTTTGTCTCACCTGCCTCCCTGCTTCCCACACGAAACCCCACCTCCAGGCCTCAGCTTTGCTGTTCCCTCCGCCCGAGGACACGTCCTCACCCCTGTCACGTGTCAACGGCACGAGCCCATCCTGCAACACAGGACCTGACACAGACACTGGGCCGACCCTCTCTCCCCAGCCCCGGGGTGGGGCCGGCCAGCGCGTCGGCGGACGCAGCAGCGGCTGGGGTCGCAGAAACCACCTCCGAACGTGCGCCTGCCCCAGGAGTCCCACGTGACAAAGAGGGACCCCACTCCCGGTCACACCCAGCTGTGTCTTCCTTCGGCACAGCCCCCAGGGAGAAGGCCGGGATTTCGGACAGGGAAGGTGTCTGTGGAGAAGAACACGGACTGACAGAGTGACCGACGGTGGGGTCCGGCCAGCGGTGGACACTTGCTGAGCCCCGGAGTCCTGACCTCCAAGCTGGAAATGGTGTCAGGAGCCGCCTCCTGGGTCCACTGTACCCATGGCAGCCAGCAGTGCTCAGCAGGGCGGGCACAGGCGGGCACGTCTGACCCGAAGTCCCCACTGCGGCACAACGCTGAGCTGGACGGGGACCCCTCGCCCCCGGCCGAGCTGCCGGAGCACCCAGGTGGCCCAGGCCGGGCCTCAGAGCCTTTGGAAGGCTTCCCAGTGGAGGTGACCTTGAGGACGGGCCTTGAAGGGCACAAATGAATTTGCCACATGCAGGGGAGGGGGAGGCCTTGTCAGCAGGACAAGCCCGAGCCAGGGAAGGCCAGGGCGCCAGTGTGCCTGGCTATTTTGGGAGCCTTGTCTGAGACCCGCAGAGTGAGGGGAGCAGCTGTCCCTGAGGCTGACGGTCGGAGGGGCTGTCCGGCCGGGGTCTCGAATGCCAGGCGCTGGGCAGTGTCTGGAGCAGCCTCAGACAGGCTCTCAGAAGGGGAAGGACAGGGTCAGAGCTTTAAGAAGCTTCAGTGATCACCCAGCGGCCATGGGGGAGGAAAGGGAGTGGGGACAGTGGGGACAGCAAGGAGGCCACCGCTAGGCCTGGCTGGGAGGCCCGGAGGACAGAAAGGGGCCTGGGGCCTGAGCGCCTGGGCGGGGGGCGGCTGGAGGCAGAAGCCCAGACTTGGAAGTGGGCGGGAGGTTCCGCTCCTTGCCCCCACTCAGCCTCCCTCATGGCCGCGACACCAGGTGGTTGTCCCCACCTCCCTGCTTTTCTCCTACTCAAGGCTAAACACACAGGGAAAAAGGTCTGCATCTGGCGGGAGCTCGGCCCGCCAGGGGGGCCCCAGGAGGGGGCCAGGGCCTGGAAGCCTCCAGACGGCCGACTCTCCTCCCTGCATGGCCCCCGGAAGGTCGGGACAACGGCCCTGGCCTGGCCACCGCCCAGCTCTCGGCGAGCCCGCTGCGCCCCCTGCCGGCCCGGCGTGGAGAAGGAGGGGCCGGGGCGGGGGGTCGCTCGCTCTCCCGGTCGGCGCCCTGCTCCCCTCCCGGGCTCACGTGCATTTCTGAAAAGAAAAGTAGTGTGGCCGGAAGATAAGAGGGCCACCGTTACCAATGACCACAGGTGAAAGAAAGATACTCATTATCGTTTTCGGCCTAACGAAGCCTGTCGAAGGCCCTTTCCGGGGTGATAAACCGCTCCACCTGAGCTCCCCTGGCCCTGTCATAACTCATGTCACAGGGATCACACCACTTCCCCAAGGTCTCCTCAACTCCACCGCCCGGAGGACCAGGGGCGGGGCCGATCACAACTTTTGGAAACACAGAATTTCACACTCCATTGTGTGAGCATTAAGGTGGCAATGCACCAGGTTATTGCCTCTTGCTTGCCTGTCCCTATCGGTGGTGGCTGGTGGCGGTCAGGCGGTCAGGCGGAGGGGAGACTGGGGGCCAGGGAGGAGCCTATCAGCCCCGTGGGCCCCAGAGTGGGATTGGAGGGTGTGGCCCAGGGCTCGTTAGGCCCCAGCGGTGACCCCGAGGCCCAGGAGGGGGGATGGTGACAACACAGGTCTCTGCCTCACGGAGCTGAGCAGCAGGAAGGCGCCCAGCGCTGGCCGAGCTGCTCTCCCCCGCTAGGCCCCTTGGAGGCCACGGCCTTCCGGTTACTGCGACCGTTGACCGTCGTTCCCAGCCGCTCAGCCAGGTGGCTGGGTGTTCTCGCCCCCCCTGGGAGCGCTCACAGACAGCTGCCTCAGACAAGACCCAGATCTCAGGGTCCGGTCAATAAAACTTCCCATCACGCCCTGCAGAGCCCAGCCAAGCGGCTCCCCGGGCGCCATGGTGGCCGAGGCCTGGTCGCTGGGCTGGAGGGCTGTACCTGAGGGGTGCCCAGGCCCGTCTCAGAGGCACTCGGATGTGTGGGAGGACAGAGGGGAGAGAGCGGGAGAAGCCAGAGGCCACCCCACTGTGGGAGACAGGGAGGGACAGGAGGAGGAGGGAGTGAGGGACCCACTGCCCAGTGCCCCTCACGGCCTGTGGCCAGCCTCGCCCTCCCCCCACCCCCGTGTGTACACGATCTCCCGCCTTCCTCCGCTCCCCCAGGTGCCACGTGGCCACGGCCTGTGGCCAGCCTCGCCCTCCCCGCCACCCCCGTGTGTACACGATCTCCCGCCTTCCTCCCCCAGGTGCCACGTGGCCACGGCCTGTGGCCAGCCTCGCCCTCCCCGCCACCCCCGTGTGTACACGATCTCCCGCCTTCATCCCCCAGGTGCCACGGGGCCCAGATCTTTGACTTTCTCTGCTCTTAAGTGAGCATATTAACAGCACATTTCTGTTCCCAACATCAAGTTTTTAGGATGCACATGGTTTATTCCCCACCCCATACCTTAAATAGAATGAGGAGGTCCTCCCAGCCCCTCAGCTGCTGCCCGCAGGAGGGACAGACATTCCAAGAAGGAGCCAGCTGGGAGGGGTAAGAGGCAGGGCAGGGACGTTTTCCAGCCTAGGGCAGGTGGAGCCACCCAGAGGCCTTGGCCAGTCACTGACGGCCACTCTCCCCTGGGGTGGCTCCGGACCAGGTGACCAGGTGAGGGCAGAGAAGGGGGGCCAGCCTGGGCTCTCCCAGCAGCACTCCTGGGCCCCGACCCTTCCACTGTATCACTGGGCTGCCCAGCATGGTGGTCAGCTGGACCAAAGCTCCCTGAGGGCTCGAAGGATGAATCCAGACCTTTCCTGGCCTCCCCTTCCCCACCCCTGCCCCCATGGTACCTGCCGCAGGACAAGACACATTGGGACAGAAACTGAGGTGTCCTGAGAGGAAGCTCACCTTTTATTGGGCTTCAAAGCCTGAGTAGGATTTTAAAATGAAAGCCACGTGGAGTCGTTTTTCCTTCTGAAAGAAATACATGCTGTTTAGAGAAAATGTTAGAAAAGTCTGCAAATTTAAGAAGAAAAAAAAATCATCTGTGGTTCCTCTCCTGAGAAAACCTTGACAGGATGCATTTCCTTCTAGTCTTTTTTCTGGCCATTTTCTTCCGGGTTTGTTTTGCATGCAGAGACCCGACTTCATCTGTAATCTTGTTTCTACTCCGTTCCCAGACAGAAATATTTCCCTCTGTTTATATAAATTCAACGGAGACAAAGTATCCATGGCTACGCAATAGCTCATTGAGTGGTTTGCACCACAGTTGGAAGGTAATGTTTATTTAGAGCATTTGTGATTGAAATCTTACTGTTTTCAGTAGAGACAGTTCTGTACGGTGTCATCGTGTCTAATGGTATTCTCCTGTTTCAGATGAATTGCTTTCAATTGTTCCTCAGTAGTAGAATCTCTGTATCTAAGATGATGGAAATCTTTTAAAGGGAAAAAATGTGGTTTTTCTTTTGGCTGATATAAGTAACATGCA
>JAQQSQ010000888.1:0-13545 GCA_028627145.1 Eidolon dupreanum | reverse complement strand
ATTTTTATCTAAGTCAGATCAGCAAAAATAATCTCTTCAAAATAGAAAGCTGGATCAGGTGAGACACGATGGGTATAATCTAAGAGCACTTAAAATGAGTGCTCTTGGCTACCCTAGCTCATTGGAACACCACGAGCCTTGGAATCCCATTCCGTGTGAAGTTTTCCTACCACCATACGCTCAGGATTTGGTCCAGTCTTTCCATCTAGAACATTATTTTTGCCTGGACACTCTTCTTACTATGATTACTTTCTCAGTATCATTAACCGTGACCCTTTGAATGTGTAATTTACTCAGATTTCAATCCTATCATGAGCTTGAGGGGACATATGAGAGGGAGTCATACATGACAACTGGCCCTCAGACCCTGGACCCTGCCTAAAGATTGTGAACTGACCATAGAGTTTCATGATTATGGGCAGAAACTAAACCACAGATGAGACCACTGAAATGGCAGAGAATAAACCAGAACCACAGGAAGCTACCGGCACTTGGGCCTTACGGGCTTCCAGGCTGGTGATGTTTTTTCAGTCTTGGATCCAAGGCAGTTGAAGTTTGGACATTGCCCTGAGTCATCAGATATTTCTGTCCTCATGGACACTCACTGAAAGTGTTTACTTTAAAGCAGTGCCCATTGAAAGCCCAGTGCTGCGGGAAAAAAAGGCATTATGGGTATCCATAATTACTGTCATTAAAATTTTCACATTATTCCAAACTTTATACAGATACAATCAGGGAAATGGAGAGGATTTGCTGCAATATTTCATTCACCTGGTTGCCTTCAGCTCAAAATATGAATCTTAGACTATTTATTTGTCTCCCGCCAACCCAAGCGTAAGGCATTCACCAAGAAAATATTCTCACCCTTCTGTGGACAGCCAGAACCGACTTCCACAAACAAACTGGTACGAGCAAGTGCTCCCAGTACAACTATTCATTTTTTCTTTTCACCCACTTCTTCCCTTAAAGACAGCACCAGTAAGGGCCAGTGAGACAATAATGGAGAAGCCAGCTACCCACAGCGCCTCTTCCTGTAGCTCTGGGCTTCCTGAGTTTTCAGCTGGGTCCTGCTCTGTGGTAAATGTCTTCAGCAGTGACTCCTTGACAGCAACAGAAATTCACGAGGACTCTAAGCCAATGCCCGGGCTTCAACTGCCTTGGGTCAAAGACAAACACATTGCCAGTATCAACTGGATTTATATATTTTTTTTCTCACTGAGGAGTTTCCGATGACAACAGACATGGGCTGGGCTGTCCCTCCTAAGGTGTCCCTTGCATCCTCTCAGGCGAATGCTGATGACTCTCCCAGATGTCACCCCAGTTATGGAAAGTGAAAGATTGTGACTGCTACAGGTAAATAAGAACGACCGAAGAGCTTTTTAAAGAAGCCACGTCAACAGGAAACTGGAATTCTAAAGTGTCATCTCATATCCACATCTTCACAAGAGAAAGCTCACATGTTCCCCTAAATAATATTACCTTAAGGAAGCAAGGCTAGAGAAATGAGTAAGCTTGAACATATTTTCAAGTTTTATAAATTTATTGGGAGTCAAATTTTAAATATAGTGTCTGGCTGGGGACCCCTGATGAAACCTCTAGGATCTCTATCTCCTTCCATTGTTCTATTTGTCTCTTTTTATTTATTTATTTTTTACTTTTTGCCAATACCATACTATCTTAATTACTGTGGCTTATATGTAGTAAATCTTGAGGTCAGGTAGTGTTAGTTCTTTGACATCATTCTTCTCCTTCAATATTGAGTTATTCTGGGTCTTTACCTCTCTCTATAAACTTTAGAATCAGTTTGTCAATATCCACAAAATAACTCTGGGATTTTGATTGAAATTGTATTGAATCTATAGATCAAGTTGGGAAGAACTGACATCTTGACAATATTGATTCTTTTTTACCCATGAATGTGGAATATCCCCTCATTTATTTGGTTTTTCTTTGATTTCTTTTATCAGAGTTTTGTAGTTTTCCTCATATGGATCTACATATTGTGTTAGACTTATATCTAAGTATTTCACATTGGAGGGCTAATGTAAATGGTATGTATTTTTAATTTCAAATCCCACTTCTTCATTGCTGGTATATAGGAAGATGGTTGACTTTTGTATATTAACCTGGTATCCTAAAACCCTGCTATGTTACTTCTTAGTTCCAGGAGGGTTTTTGTTGTTGTTGTTGTTGTTGTTGTTGTTGTTGATTTAGGGAGGACTTTTTACATAGACAATCATTTCACCTGTGCACAAAGGCACTTTTACTTCTACCTTATCAATTAGTGTAGTTTTTCTTTCTTTTTTTTTTTTTTTTTTGTCTTAACGTATTAGTTAGGATTTCCAGCATGATTTTGAAAAGGAGTGGTTATGAGGGATATCTTTGCCTTGATCCTGATCATACTAGGGAAGCTTTGAGTGTATCACCATTAAGAATTATTTTAAATGCAGGGCTTTTTTTGTATATGTTCTTTATCGGGTTGAGGAATTTCCCTCCTCTTCCTTGTTTACAAAGAGTTTTAATCATAAATGGGGGTTGGATTTCATGAAATGCTTTCTGCATCTGTTTTTTAGATTTTTTTATTTTTCAATTACAGTTGACATACAATATTAGTTTATATTAGTTTCAGGTATACTGGTTAGACATTTGTATAATTTATGAAGTGATCATCCTGATAAATCTAGTACCCATCTGACAGCATAGATAGTTATTACAATATTATTGATGGAATTCCCTATGCTATACTTTACATCCTCATGACTATTTTGTAACTACCAATTTGTACTTCTTAATCCTTTCCCCTTTTTCACATATTTCCCCAACCCCTCTCTCTCAAAATGTTCTCTGGATCTATGAGCTTGTTTCTGTTTTGTTTGTTCATTTATTTTGTTTTTTAGATTTTATGTATAAGTGAAATCATATGGTATTCATCTTTGTCTGACTTATTTCATTTAGCATAATACTCTCTAGGTCCATCCGTTTGTTGCAGATGGCAAGATTTCATTCTTTTTAATGGCTGAGTAATATTTCATTGTATATAAGGACCACTTCTTTATCCATTCATCTGTTAATGGATACTTAGGTTGCTTCCATATCTTGACTATTGTATATAATGCTACAATGAATATATAAAGGAGTATGTCTTTTCAAATTAGTGTTTTGGGTTTCTTCAGATAAATAAACAGAAGTGGAATTGCTAGGTCCTTCTTTGTCTCTTGTTATAGCCTTTGTTTTAAAATCTGTTTTGTTTTTTTTTTTCTGATATAAGTATTGCTACCCTAGCTTTTTTTTTTTTTATCATTTGCATTTGCATGAAATATCTTCTTCCATTTCATTTTGGATGTGCCATTTGTGTAGGTGGTTGGGTGATGTTTTGGTGTGGTCTGAAGCTGGCTACTGGGTGTGTTGGTTCTGAAGCCTCTTGGGAAGGGCTCTGTTGTAGGCCAAGGTCAGCTGCTGCCTGTGCCCTGCTTGGGGCCACTTGATATGAGCTACAAAGTGATCTGCAGATGGTCATCACTTTTGCTGGTCTTGAAGGTGCCCGGGAAAAGCTAAGCTGCGAACTAATGCCAGCTGTGCTAGTGTCAGGCTTGGGGTTGCTTAAGCAAGAAGTATAGGGAACACCAAGGCCAGATGCTGCTTGTTTCAGGTTTGTGAATCTTTGAGAGATTTTAGGAAAGACTACAACATGAGCCAGGACAGGCTATTTGTATGGGAAAGCCACTGGACGTGGCTTGGGTTGGCCCACAAGTTGAGTGGGGTGGAGCTCCAAGGAATCACCAAGGCAGAGCGATCCATGTTAGCCAGGTTGCTGGAGACTCAATATGGCGGCCACCTACATCCGCACACCAGAAAGGGGGCGGGCTCAACAAATAAACATGGCCTCTGCCAGCACTTCTGGCTGGCAGAAAGCTGCTCCTCCAGCTCTTGCCCTGAAGCCAGACAACTCACTTCCTCCTCGTATGTCCCTGGCACCTTTCAAGCTGCTGCCCCAGTGCTGCAGCTCAGGGCGAGTGAGACCCTCAGCAAGTTAAGTCCTTGGACCGCTTTTTAAGAGAAACAACTCCCGTAGCCCTCTGTCTCACTCAGCCACAGTTTCCACTGGTTTTCACGGCCAGAGGTTGGGAGGATTTCTGTTTTTGGCACTGGAACCCTGAGATGGGGAGCCTGGTGTGGGGCTGGGACCTCTTGCACCTCGGTGGGGACCTCCGCAGTCGAGGTATCCCTTTAACTGCCACACATGGGTGTGAGATTAGCATGTTCCGCCATTCTGCCCGTCCTGCTAGTCTGATGTGGCTTCTTCTGTATGTTCTGAGTTATAGGACTTCTTTTCAGCTTGACTTCAGCAGATTCTCAATGATGCTTTTTTTCTGTAGTTTAGATGTTATGTTGATATGGTCATGGGATGAGGCAAGCACAGCATTCACCTACTTCATCATTTTGACCAGAACTCTAAAAGGCCAGAAGTCCATGATCAAGGTGTCGGAAAATTCGGTTTCTGGTGAGAGTTTCTTCCTGGCTGTAGGCAATTGTTTTCTTGCTGTGTGCTAGGAATGGGGGTTTCTGCATCTATTGATTTGATCATGTGATTTTTTTTTTTTTAGCCTGACAATGTAATACATTACATTAACTGATTTTCAAATGTTGAACCAGCCTTACATACTTGAGATAAATCCCAATCGACTATGGTATATAATTCTTTTTAAACTTTTCTGGATTTGATTTCCTAATATTTCATTGAGGATTTTTGTATCTGTATTCATGAGAGATTTTGGTCTGTAGTTTTCTTGTGATGTCTTTGTCTGGTTTTGGTATTAGGGTAACTCTGGCCTCAGAGTAAATTAAGAAGAATATCCTCTGCTCCTGTCTTCTGGAAGAGATTGTAGAGAACGGGTATAATTTCTTCCTTAAATGTTTGGTAGAATTCACCAGTAAACCCATCTGGGCGTGGTTCTTTCTGTTTAGAATGTTATTATGGATTCAAGTTATTTAGTAAATTTAGGCCTGTTTAGATTGTCTGTTTCTTCTTGGGTGAATTTTGGCAGATTGTGTCTTTCAAGGAATTGGTTCACTTCATGTAGGTTATCAAGCTTATGGGCATACAATTTTTCATAGTAGTCTTATTATCCATTTAATGTCCATGGGATCTGTAGTTATGTCCCCTATTTCCTTTCTGATATTAATAATTTGTTTCTTTCTCTTTTTCTTAGCCTGGCTAGAGGCTTATCTATTTTCAAAGAACTAGTTTTCGATTTCATTGATTTTTTTTTTCATTGATTTCTGTTTGCAATTTCATTGATTTCTGCCCTAATTTTTATTTTTTATTTTTTCTCCTTACTTTGGATTTAATTTGCTCTTCTTTTTTTAGTTGCCTAATTTGAAATCTTAGATGATGGATTTTAGATCTTTCTTCTTTTCTAAAGTATTCATTCAATGCTATAAATTTCCCACTGAGTGCTGCCTTCAGTGCATCCCACAAATTTTGATAAATTGTGTTTTCATTTTCATTTGGTCTAAAATATTTTTAAATTTCTCTTGAGTTTCTTCGTCGGCCCACATGTTATTTAGAAGTGTTTAATTTCCAAATATTTTTTAATTTTCCAGCTATCTTTCTGTCACTGATTTCTAATTTAGTTCCATTGTGGTTAGAGGGCAAACTTTATATGATTTCTCTTTTTTTAATTTTGTTAAAATGTGTTTTATGGCTCCGAATGTGGTCATCCTGGGTGAATGTTCCATGTGAGCTTGAGAAGAATGTGTGTTCTGCTGTTGCTGGATAAAGTAGTCTATAGATATCTGTTATATTTAGTTAATTAATGATGTTGTTGAGTTCAACTATGATCTTGCTGATTTTCTGCCTGCTGGATCTGTCCATTTCTGATAGATTCAACTATAATAGGTGATTCATCCATCTATTCTTGCAGTTCTATCAGTTTGAGCCTTAGGCGTTTTGATGCTGTTGTTAAGTGCATATACATTAAGAATTGTTTTCTTTTCTTTGAGATTTGACCCTTTATCATTATGTATACCCTTCTTTTTCCCTGGTAACTCCTTGTGCTGAAGTTCACTCTGTCTGAAATTAAGACAGCTACTTCTACTTTCTTTTAATTCTTTTTAACATGGTATATCTTTCTGTATCCATTTACTTTTAATCTATTTATGTCTTTATATTTTAAGTATATTTCTTGTAGACAACATGTCAATGGTCTTGTTATTTGATCTAAAAAACAGTCTCTGTTTTCTAATTGGTGCATGTCTAAACTTTTTCTTAAAAAGCATCCAAGTAGACATTATCTGCAATAAGGCATAATTATGTTTATATTGGCTTCTTCTATTGAACAACCCTTAGTCGGAGGGAAATTCTGAACTTTCCAATACTGTCCAAATTAGTCACTTGCATGTGACTATAAAATAGCACAAGTGATCAATTTTATAAAATATAATTTAAAGTAATATTACAAAATAGAAATTAATTTATAAAATATTCCAAAATATAATTACAAGTTGTAAAATGTTTGAAAATTACTTCACATAGACAACTTTTATCAAAGCATTTATTCATTTGCCACTAAAATTTTTTTGCTCATGAAAGAAAATTGTGTTTTACCTTAATACCTTTGAAAATATCTCTGATGTCATCTTCACTCTTCAGAGATCAAATTTTTCCTGAGAGTTTTTCGGAGGTTAATCAACACTGAATTTGGGATGAGGTGACAGATGATCAGCCCTATATATTGGAGCAGGGGGCTTTAAGAGGCTTGCAAATTTTGTATGTGTGTGAATTAAGGATTATGTCTGTAAAGACATCATAGATTACAGCAAAGAAATGATTTGTTGCTTATGGAATGTTGCTCATGGAATGCAAAGCTGTATTTGATTTCTTTGCCCATCTAAATCCCTGAATTTCTATTTTTGGCCACAAGGTGGCATCTGATTTTCATTAATACATGAGTCACACACCTCCTATCCCTCAAACTGGAAACTTCTATCTTTCTCAGCTTCTAAATCTTGATTTTTTTTTTTTTTCAAATGGCAGCATTTCTAAAAGAAATTGCATTAATGTGTGTTTGTCTAGGAGTCTCGAACTAAACTGTTAGTATCTGATAAGTCATACCTGTATCGAGTTATGCTCATGCATTTTTAATTTTTAAATCGATCATTGCGTTGAATATCCTTCATAGTTTCGAAGCTTTCTCCATGTATTGCTTTGCCTGACAGCCAAGAGTAGAGGCACAAACTATTTTGACATGCTTGTTCTATGCCACACACTATTTTGCTTGTGGCTGGGAGGGTGCAAAGGGGTCTTGCTCAAAGATCTAGCTTTCAAGCTGGGTCCATTTAAAGTATATGCATGAAATATCCATTAAGGAAAAATTCACAAGGTAAATTGTCTAATTTCCAGGCTATTATTATGAATAAGGTCTCTAGATTTGTTAAGGAAGAGATCCGATCAATCTGATAGGTTCACCATTGTGCCCCTTGCGACTTGCCCCGTGTCGGCACCTAGTAGGCACTCAAGAAATACTTTTGAAATGCATGGGGGAAGGGGCCTAAGGAGGGTTCCACAGAACGATGGAATGAAGCTGACTCTAAAACGATGGCTGTGAGTTGGATGGAGAAAGTCAAGCTGGGAGTGTACGTTGCAACTTGGGGAGACCGCACTCACGGGGTGCAGGGAGCAGTGCGGGCAGGCCAGAGGGCATGAGGAGGAGGGTAGGCAAGCCTGTGCCGGCACAGCCAGGAATCCACCTATGCAAGGCCCCAAAGGTCATGCCCAGGAGCCTGTACCTTCCCCAGGGAGA
The DNA here is from genome assembly GCA_028627145.1 of Eidolon dupreanum. Lineage (NCBI taxonomy): Eukaryota > Metazoa > Chordata > Mammalia > Chiroptera > Pteropodidae > Eidolon > Eidolon dupreanum. Next base: position 5,743 of record JAQQSQ010000888.1, on the reverse strand, counting down.
AGCTGAGACCCTCTTTCATGAACTGTAACTACACAGAGTGCAAGGCACTGTTGTCAGTGGGAGACACCAGGAAGATGCAGGGTGGCGATGTCCGTGTTAGTACAGGGCAATATGAGTCACGTGCCCTTAGGTAGTATAAAACCTGAGCTGGATTTTTCAGAGAAAGAAGCAACCTGTCTAGCCGGGCACCCCGGGGCTTGCTGCAGGGCAGGGCGGCCCCTTAGCCAGGCCCAATATAATCATGACTGATATTTGAATAGCTTTTCACAGTTTACCATGTGTCTTTTCAAACACCAGCGTGTTTAATGCTCAGAATATACTTGTGATGTCAACACAGTTACTGTCCCTGCTTTACAAATGGAGAAGTTGAGGCTCAGAGAGCTTAAAGGACCGTGACCTACCTGCCTAAGGTCTGGCCCTCTGGTCTGACCCTGCTTACTGAATGAAGGTTGGGCAGAATGAGGGTCAGCCAAGAATCTGAGGGACAAAAGTAAGATTTCCCCCTCATGTTTCTGTATATTATTATAGCCCAAAGATGGTGATGAACACAGCAGCTGCCTCGGTGGCCAAAGAAGACAGTTATTTTTTTGTATTATTTCCTTGTCTGATATTTTTGCATTATAAGTGGTCTGAGGGTTTTATTTTTCAATGAGACATAGGGGTAAGGGATTGATAAAATGCCATCGAGTTAAAACAACAAAAAGCAAACGGTCTCAAGGTTTTAGTCAAAATCATGTTAATCTACAACGGAAACTATTTGCATAGTTTTCTTTCTTTTATGATCTTAGCACTCAAGGGGCTAACAGTCTAGTCGCATAGAGAAAGCAAACGCGCACTCCCTGTAGCTGATCTTGTGACTTGCATGCATTTAGCAGAAAGAGGCAGTCCTTTGCTACCTCAGGGCTTTGTCGGAAGCTGAAGGAGGTCACTCAGCTGTGTCAGGTGTGACCCGAAAATACAAAAGGCGGGGAGTAGTTAGAGACTCCAAGGTCAACTCTAACCCATGGGGGCAGGACTGCATGGCCAGACACCTCGGCTGCCCCTCTTAAATTAGGACAATGCCAGGCACATTCTGCTTGATTCCTCAGGGGATCGCAGTGGGTTTGAAGTCCACTTTCTCCTTCTTCCTCGCGGGAGGAGATGATGCTTACTGATGGGTGATGCTGGAGAAGGACCACAGTGTGGGAGGCTCGTGTCCATCTGGAGAGGTATATCCTAGATGATCCAGTCTTAGTGTCCATGTGGTCAGCTTGCTCTTCCCCCGAGTGGGGGGCAGCCTGTAAGTCTAAGTGGTAGGTCTAATGTGGGATGTGGGTAAACTTAACATTTCTTATTTGATGTGGGGTGAGGACTTAGGGACTCAGGCCGATGAAGTTGTTAACTGTTCTGTTCCTATGGCTGGTGCATTCATGGAGCCCTCAAGTCTCGGCCTGGCTTGGCATGCATGCCAGATGAGGCAGGGTCTGAGGTGTTTATCAGTCCTGCTTACCTGTTACTCTCCTTCAACAGAGAGATCAGGTAGCAGAGGGCGAGCCCGGCGGAGGATGAGTAATGGATCGGACCAGGCTTCTGCAGACTCTGTCTTATCAGTGGATACTTTTTGGCTTGTCTATAATATGGCAATGAACAGTTTAAATTTGACTTACACTTAACTTTATTTTAAAGCCCTTGCAGTATTCATTGATCCCTTCCAGTTGAAGTGAGAACCCCAGAGTAAGAAAATAAACTCTAGGTGTATTGTGGCAATATGAGAGGACATTCATATTTCTTATTTACTAGACACATGCTTTCTTTAAGTATATCCTCCCCTTGTGTTGAGTTATGGCTTACCTCCTACCCACTACCTGGGCAGTGCTGGATGGAGTGGGGCCATAAGCAGAAGCAGCTGCGTGCTACAGAAAGAAGTGCCGTCAGGAGTTTGGAGCTCCCAAAGTGGTTCAGAAATCCAGCAGGTTGGTTCAAGCCGTGCCTCCTGGAATCACTGCATTAGAGCAGTGGTGATCTCGGGAACCCAGGAGAGTGACTACTGCTCTGCTCACCAGACCAGCAAGCCCACTGTGCACCAATAAGGATGGAGTAGCTAGAGAAACTGGCGTACGTGTGTGTGTGTGAGAGAGAGAGTATGTGAGAGTGTGTATGCATGTGTGTGAAAGTGTGTGTGAGAGTGCGTGTGTGTGAGAGTACGCGTGTGCGTGTGTGTGTGTGTGTGTGATGAGAGGAGGGATTAGCTCCTTTACCAAGGCCACTGTGATGTGTAGACAGAGCACAGAGCTTGCTTTATAGGGAACTCCCCTCGACATTTATTATGCTCCGTGACTGATAACAATGAGATTTGCTACCACTGTTTTTTGAGGAAGTTATTGAGCAAAGGAGGAACACCTTCCTAGGAGGGGCAAAGGCAGAGCTGTCTGTGACACTTTTAAAGAAAGACTATTGACCCTGAAACACAGCTTGGGAAAGTGAGGCCTGAAGAAATGTGACCAGGATGTGCAAACTGGCGAGCAGAGCACCTGAGCTAACTGTGGGGCTAGCAGGCAGCCAGAACAAGGCGCACCAAGTTTACCTGGTTTGTTGAACAGGTGTCATCTCTGACATACATCACTAAGCACCGGGCTGAGACAAAGGCAACTTCCTCCTTCTCATGGTGTTGCTGTTTGCACTTGACATCAGGACGTTCTGAGGCGGGCAGGGCGGAGGACAGAGGTGGCCATGATCTGGCTCCGTGGGGCTCAGGCCCCAGTGACCTTTAGCCGTGAATGCGGCCTAACGACGGGCTCGTCCCTGTGCACCCAGGTGCCCCAAGCCTCACCTCCCAGTGTCCTCGTCCCTCAGTCAAAGAATGTCGGTTTCTCCAGTGGCAGGTCCTGACGACTTGGACATCCCAGAGTGCTCCAGCTCTTTTCTTTCCAGTCACGACCTTGGGCAATGCTGTGAGGATCACTCGCGCTACCTGCTCTTGGTCAGAACGGCGGGGAACAAAAAAAGGATTCTAAAAAATTGTCAGAATTGCATATTCACCTCATTGTAGACAGATGATGAAATTCAAAACTCTAGATAATACAACACAGATAATAGTGAGTATCCAAAGTGCTACACGTTTACTCTGCAAAAGAACCCACAGAAGTATTCTTTTTAAAAGCAAACTCTCTCAGTGAATTTTTCAATATTTAAATTATGAAAGTCCAGTTTGCATTCAGCTTTCAGAAATATGTATGGTGACTTAAGGCAGGGGCACGTGAAATTGAGGAAATTAACAGACTGCTAAGTTTTTAAAATTTTATTTATACATTTACGTAAAGAATAATGAGCTTTTTCGGTGTTCAGTTCTGAGTTCTGAGAAATACATGGAATCTGGTAATCACCACAATCAAGGGGTGGAATTGTGTCATCTCTACTCATAATTCCCTTTTGTAGTCAGCTTCTTCCTCCACCCCTAACCCTTTGTAAACCGTTTTCCATCTCCATAGTTTGCCTTTTCCAGAATGTCTATTGTATAGAGAGGTACTACATACAATATAAATTGTAGACTGTTGTTTATTGTATGGAGGTACTACAATTTGTTTATCCATTCATCAATTGAAGGACATTTAGATTGATTCTAGTTTTTGATGATTATGAATAAAGCTACTCTAAACATCTGCATATAAATTTTTGTATAAACATACATTTTCATTTCTGTAGGGCATATATTTAGGAATAGGGTTGCTGGGTTATACAGTAAGGGTATGTTTAACTTTATAAGAAAGTGTCAAATAGTTTTCTAAGATGGCTGTATCATTTTGCACTCCCGGGAAGCAATACATGAGAATTCCAGTTGCACTAAACAATATAAAACACTTTCTGCTCTCAGTGATCATACAGATTTTCAAGAACCTAAGACAAGAAAAATAGTCTATTATTTTAATTTAGATTTTTGTATGTTCTGTTGCTCTTCATCATTTTTTCCCCCTGAAATTCTAGGTTTCCCTTTGGTATCATTTACCTTTAGCTTCAAGAATTTCCTTTAACATTTCTGTTAAAGCAGATCCTCTGACAACAAATTCTTAATTTTCTTTTATCTGAAAATATCTCTATTTTGCCTTGAGGAGTATATACAAGGGATGAAAACCTGAGGTGACAATTCTTTTGCACTTTAGAGGTTCTGTTTCATTATCTTCAGGCCTCCTGATTCCTGATGAGAAATCTGCAGTCATTTGATAAGTGTTTCAAATATGTAATCTGTTGTTTTTCTCTGGCTGTTTTCAAGATTTTTTTCTTCATTTTTTTTTTTTTTTGGCCAATTCGATTATGATTTGTTGGTTTTCATGATGTTCGTCTTGCTGCTACTTTTGAATTTGTAAATCGACATCGTTCACAAAATTTGAAGGTTTTCACCCTTATTTCCTCAGATCTTGTTTCTGCACCAATCTCTTTCCTCTCATTCTGGGACTCCAATGATATGAATGTTAGAGCTTTTAACGTCACCCAACAAATCCCTGAAGCTTGGTTTATTTGTTTTAAAATGTATTTTCTCTCTATTCTTCAGATCGGAAAATTACTATTGATTTACTTTTAAGTTCACTTTTTCCTTTGTCGTTTTCATGCTGCTACAGAGTTCATCCAGTGAATTCTTTATTTCACGTATTATATTTTTTACTTCTAACTTTCCAGTTTTTATAACATAGTTTCTTTTTCTCTGACGAGAATGTCTATCTTTACATTCTTGTCACAAGCGTATACCTATATCTCATGGAGTTTGTTATAATACTATTTTAAAGTCTCTGATCGTTCCAACATCTGGATTATCACAGGCCGGCTTCTGTTACTTGTCTCGTCTAGAGACATGGACACGTTTTCTTGGTTGTTGGCATGACGACTAATTTTCGATTGTATCCTGAACACTTTGAGTATTATGTAGTGAGAGTCTGAGTCCTATTAAAATCTTCCGAAGAATGTTCATTTACTTATTGATGTTTTAGCAGGCAAGAAACCTGATTATGTTCAGATGGCAAGTTTCGTTTCACCTATGGTGGGTGGTGAGTCCAGTGTCAGTCTGGTGTCCAAAGCCTTCACTTTGCTACATGAATCTGCCACACACGTATGCGACTCAGAGTTTAATCTGGGACTTGGTCAGTAGTTTGCATCACAGTTCAGTTCTCAGAGTCTTAACTGGGCTTCTTTGGGTCTTCCACAGACGTACAGGTCAGTGGTGAGCGTGGGATTTGTGCTGGTTCAGCCACAGAATTATGGTGGCCACTTCTCCAGATCTTTTCTCTACAGAATTACCCACCCCCACTCTCTGATTCTATGGGCTTCTTGTTCTGGTTTCTCTGACCGGAAATGTATGTTTTTCTAAGAGTTTTAATGCCCCCTCCCCACTCCTGTACTGTCACACAGTTCCATGTGATAGCATTGCCATAGGGGCAAAGTGACAAGAGAAAAGAGAAGAAAATAGTGGGAATTGTCCTCACTTTTTTATCCTGATCTTAGGATCACAGGAGCATCTTTCTCCAGTTTTATGTGTTCATACCACTGCTGTCATGGCTGTGGGGGTAGAAAAGAGAGAGGGGGAAAGGAGAAAACAAAGAAGGTTTCTTTCACACTTTCTGACTCATAGAAAGTAGTCTTTTACTTGGTCTTATGTCCAGCAAAGGCAGGTTTATCTCAGAGTTTTTGCTGACTGTCCCCGCTGTGTAATTCAGCAACTCAGGCCACCCTCAAGTCAAAGCCAGGAGATGAAGGAGAAAAAATAAAAAATAAAAAA
>JAQQSQ010000887.1:0-13547 GCA_028627145.1 Eidolon dupreanum | reverse complement strand
GGCAGGTTGGCCCTCTCTGCCAGCTTTCTGGTCGTTGTATTTCCAGGCCGTTTCTTCAGATCTGTCCAGTAGGCTCTTTCATAAATACGATCCCTACAGATCAGCCGCCTGCGTAGGTTTGCTCTGCCTCACTCTGCTCCGCCCCCTGAGTGTCTGGGTTCCCGAGAAGCCCCGCCCCGCGGACGGGGGCGTGGGCCCTTCTGACCTTTGCTGCGCACGCGTCTTCCCACACACCTGTCCCTCGCTATAAGGTGCCTGCCTTTGTGCCTTTGGTAGGTGATCGTTCTAGGCTCCTCTTCTACCTGCTTGACCCTGGAAGGGTTATAAGTAGATGTGAAGTGATCTGACTTGTGTTTTAGAAAATGTATCGCTGGCAGCACTTAGGAAGAACGTTTTAACGTGTAAGAGTAAGATCGTATAAGAGAGTAACTGCCTTGCTTTTACAACCCAGGTACCTTGTGGGCCAACGCCTCGTGAACTATGAGCGAAAATCCGGCAAACAAGGCACATCTCCGCCCCCTCCACAGTCGCCCCAGGAGTAAGGCGGTCGTCCCGGCTTCCTGGACCCGCCCCTTGCCTTTACTTGCCCTTCTTTGTGGACTTCTCTCTCTGAAGACTTTTCCCGGTGATCTCTCAGCATTGTTTTTAAGTTGGATGCATTTGACTGGTGTTCTCAGCAGTCGGAGGGCGGCGGTCACAGGCCCTGCTGCCCTCCCTGCCCTCTGCCGCCACTGCTGCCCGAGGTCTGTACATGTGTAAATAGAAGTTCCTGGAGGCCCTGAACCGTGGATTAAACAGAATGTGCATTGTACATCTTTAAACAAATGTATATTAATTTATTAAATCTAGTTGTCACTTTATTTTGGACCTGCTGTGATCTTGACAGGAAATGTGCCACAGAGCCACAATGCAGAGGCAAGACTTCTTAATGACATGTTTAGGAGCACAGTGTCATGGTGTTCCGAGCAGTTCTCGTTAAGCAAACTGTACGTTCTGTCTGTCTGGGCTGTTGAGACCCTACCAAGGACGGAAAAGGAAACGTAGAAACCAGCAGTGGAGTGTGGTAAGAAAACCCGAACCTTGTGCTTCACTGTCAGTCGTTTCTGGAAGTTATTTTGTATAACACCAAAGCTGTTGTACATTTTCTACTGCCTGATTTTTTTCCACGTGTCTATGGTTGTAATGTTGTATAGTATCTTGTGCTAGGTGAGGAAATTATTTTTAATTTTGATAATTTAATATTCCTAGTGATCAGCATTGGGAGTTGGGTTTTTGTGCTTGTTGGGGGCATGCCTATATTTAGAGGAAAAAGTCCAAAAGAAGATTTTCATTAGTCCCCCCACCCTCCTTATCCTATACACAGCTATTCTTTTTGTCAGCAGTGGCCAAAATTATGCAAGATCATATGTCTTACAGAATAATATCACCCACAGCACTGCATCTTACTGGAATTAGGACATCTGGGATGTTCGCTAGATGCAGATGTGGTTCGGCGTCTTAGATCGACACTGTGAGAAGAGACCGGTCAGAACGACGGGTCCCGCTGGCCAGTCATTGGATGAGGAGTAGGGAATGCATTTCTCTTAGTTTGCCATGAGTAAATCCCAAAGTTTCCAAAGCTTTTTGTTTACAGAATAAAACTACAAATAAAACCAACTTGATTTCGTTCGTCCAGAAGGAACCTGGCCGAGCTGGCCTTTTATCATAGGAGTGCAGAGTGTATCTCATTGGAAACATGCTGAAAAATCTCAGAGAACTGAACACTGAGAAACTTGGTTTTCCCTTGTAACCACAGCTTCAAGTTAGAAGTTTAGAGAGATAGAGCACCGGGCACGTGATCCGAGTATCTAACGGCCGTGGCGTCTAGTACGGGTGAGGCCGCTTGGTTAATGATGACCTCAGTCCTCGGAGAGACGGGCAGCATGGGTCTTCAGAAACCATACGAGAAGTTCCACAGAGTATTAGAACCCTAGACTCAGATCTGAGGATTTTTCAAAATATGAAAGTCAGCCAAAAATAAGCTACCGAATCAAAAGCAACACGTTCTGGTGGTTTTATACATTGATTGCCCCCAAAGTGGTAAGCGATTACTTTGAAAGATGTTTTAAAACCTCAGTATCAAGAAGAAAAGGCTTGACATAGAGTTCAGTGTTACAGGTCTTGGCACTTTGCAGTCGGCCTCTCTCTCGTGTTTGAAATGAGGTCTCTGGGAGCCCCGCCTTCACTTAGACATTTAGTCCTACTGTAAAAAATTAGCATTTTAAAATGTAATGCCACCTATCGTGGTGTATGTCTATATAAATTGTTCTCTTTGGGAGAAAAATACTATCAAATTGGGCATATAACTTGATTAATTTAGGTTTCTTTTTTTAATTTTTCAGGGAATTTGTAGATCTTATATAAAGCTATTGGAACACATTTATCTGTTTTACCAGAAAGATACAGGCAGATAACGTAAACGATTAAAAACTGTTATTCTACAAAATTTTAAATGACTCTTATCAGATATTTTGCAAAAAATCTATCTATCTGTATATGAATGGCCAAAAAGTTGCCCTCCATTTCACTTGCAGATCCCTGTATCTTGTCTGTCTTAATGATTTCTCCTAGTTTTTCAGTTGTGCTTTGTCCTGTTGTTTTCAAAAAGATGAATACTTTCATATGTCAGCACATGCTGGCATACTATTTACTTGGGTAGCATCCAGATTTTATTGTTAATCAATTATTGTGTTATAAATATTTAAACTCTGTCATTCAGAAAGTGCTAGTATTGCTGCCCTTCTTCATGTAGAATTTTTAAAAAATGATAGTGTAGTTTTGCTTCATTTTACATTGGGCTAAAACAGCCTTCAAGAAACTTAATTAGAAAGAAGACCTTTTTGCTTTATTTTTACTATTTATAAATTGAAGACAAATCAACACTTAGTTTTACATGACCAGTTACCACATGGTCATAGTATGGGGTGTGCAGTTGTTTATTATTAGCAAATTATGTTTGACTTTTAAACTATTAGGTACTAATAGTTGAGCTGAAAACTGAAGAAAAATGCCAATGTGAAGTTTGTGTACAGCTAGCTAAAAAAGCTCCATGTTTTCAGTCGATCTTTTCCTGTTCGTTTTCTGGAGAAACAGTGGAGATTGGACGTCTCAATTCCAGATGTAAACAAAAGTAATTTTTATTTCAACATTTAATATAACTTATTACTGTGGATTCTGTCTCGTGTTTTCTTTCCCTGTTCAAGTAATAGAGGATAACTTTTTCTCAAATGATTTGATCTGTCATTTCTGTATTGGCAAAATGCTATTAAAATAATTCTTTCATTTAGGTTGAATTGATGACTTTTTAAAACAATACAAAAAAGTACTGGACATATATCTACATTGTATTGCATTTACACACACACACACACACACGCACGCACACACACATGAATGTAGCGCCAGTTTGTGAACACTGGCACTTTTTAAAACTTTGCAAGTTAGTTACTTATTCTCATTTTTAGAATTGGGTATTTTAAGCTCTCTACTAACTGTGATAAGTTTTTTACATTGTAAAATTAAATGATTATGTTTAAAATACTCCTTTAGAATGGTACCTTTTCAGTTGCAATCAAGAAAAAAACAAAAGTAAAATGTCTTAGTACGAAAGTATTAAAAGCCTCATTTGTGGAGATTCTCTGACTTCCTCGCTGGAGCAGTCTTGTATCTCACTTAATTTCTCTCCTCAATCAGATGTTCTCCCTTTAGCTTGTATACTGCCCTGTGTCATTTTTTAAAAGAGCTGTCACGAGTAAGGGCTTTTTTCAAATAATCCCTGACAATATTTCAGCATTGATACAACATAAAAAGACAGTATGTATGTTTTTATTCCCTTGTGTTTCTTATGAGTGCCTCAGTGTGTAGTCATGAAAATAACATAGTACCTTAAATGAACAGGTATTGACTAAGGCCTAGACATGACTGTTGTAGAAGCTAATAGAACACTTCGTTATTTGGGATGTCGATTTTCTATTAAAGCAAACACCTTGGATACCCAGACCAATTTTATGTGTATATACTAAGATGCTCCCTTTTTTATGTGGTTGGTTGTTGCCTTCTAAGTTGCGAGAACGGAACTGAATAAAGTGAATGTTAGTCGTAGCCTATATTTTTTGGTCGGTTTGTTTTTGCTTTATTGCAAGATTGCTTCAGAATTACAGAAATGTGCATTATTAGCATAGGTATATAATCCAGATACTTTTAACAATTATTTAAGAAAAAGAATCTGCTCATGTTGCATGTGATTATAGCTCCTCTGTTCTAGGTATGCATTTAAAACTGGTTGCAGAGGACAAGTCCCTCCCCTGCCCTCCCCTCCCCGCACCGTCATTAAGGGCTGTCCTCTTTGGGAACCTCGTCTTTCACCCACCTCTGCGCCCCTGCCACGAGAGCCCAGCGTCCTAGGTGCACCAGGTTGCACCCTCTTCTGGTGGCTACTTGGACGGAGTAAAACCAGTCAAATCCATTTGACATAATTGACCACGTCTCAGAGGAAAAGGAAATGCTTGCATGAGGATTTTTTTCTCCTCAGTGCCCTGTGTGAAGAGATCCTTTTGTTTCTATTTTTTTTTTGTTTGTTTCTAAGTTCAATTTTAGTCTATGATTTTTTAAATCAAGTGCATTTTTATTTAAATGCAGTGGGGTTAGGCGAAACGCTATTTGGATCAGAGCATCTGTAATCTACGAAGTTGAAATTTTACAGCATAGGAAATTGCACACAAAGTGGTCATTAACCGCCCCCTGCTGCAAACATGGGACTGATACCCTGATGGGTAGCGCTCCCCTCCCTAGCGTTTTTCTGCTGTCTGGTTTCCTGTGCTGTACTTCCCCCTATAGCTGGATGAGGCCCGGGGTCTGCCTTCAAGGAGCCCAGTTAGAGTGGGAAAGAACAGAAAAGTGAACAAAACGTTCTATTAGAGCTATGAATAAAATGCCTGAAGGTGAGGAGAGGAGTCGTCTGTGAGGCCCTCCTAAAGTCCTTAATTTCTATCTGCTGTGTATAGGCACCCCTCCCTCCATGGCCCCACAATTCCTCTTTCAGCCTCCTTCCTTCTGCTCCACTCAGTCCCACACTGCACTACAACTGTCCATATGTCAGCAGCCAATAACCTGTATGACATCCCTTTACGCACCGCTTCGCACTATTTGATCCTCTTCGAAACATCTTCCTTTTACGTGTGTAACAGTGTGGTGTCTGCTTCTCCATGTTTGGCCAGTAACTTTTCTTTCGGACAAGAAGCTAGGAGTCCCATTCATTGACTCCTTTGTTCTTTGGTCAAACGTGATTTCTGCTGGCTGCACGGTCCCTTGGTCTGATGGAGCAGAATAGTCCAGAAATAGACCCACAAATAAATGGGCGGCTGATTTTTGTCAAAGGTGAAAAAGTCAAATAGTGCTGGAAGAATTGGATATCCTGCTGCAAAATTAAAAGTCGATCAGTTTCTCAACATATGCAAAACTTAACTCAAAATTGATTATAGTCCTAAATGGAAAAAACTGCAAACTGTATAAGGTCTAGACGAAAACAAAGGGGAAAATGTTTAGTCTTGGGTTAGGCGTAAATTTAGATTAGATACAATTCCCAAATCATAATCCATAGAAGAAAAATTTGATGAATTGGACTTTACAAAATCAAAAACAGCTGCTCTTTGAAATACACTCCTTAGAGAACAAAGAGATAAGCTGTGGAGTGGCAGAAAATATTTGTAAAACATGTCTGATAAAGGACATGAATTCAGAATAGATAAGTCTCAAAATGCAATAGTAAGAAAACCTATTTGCTGATTTAAAAACAAAATATGTAAACAGACACTTCACTGAAGATGGTATACAGATGGTAAATAAGCACATGAGAAGCCTGCTCAACGTCACGTCATTAGGAAAATACACATTAAAACTACAATGTCGTGCCACCGCAAACCTTTTCAATTTTAGAAAGGTTAAAGTGAAAAATACTGACCAATTCGGTGAAGATGTGGAAGAACTGGAACTCATTCTCTGCTGGAGGGAACGTAAAATGGTACAACTATTTTGGAAAATGGGCATTTCTTAGAAGGTTGGACTATGTACTTATTACCACTCCTAGTTATTTACCAAGAGAAAAGAAAGCTTAAATTCAGACGAGGACTAGAACATGAGTGTTCATACATGGTGGCTTTATTTGTAATAGCCCAAAGCTGGAAACAATCCACATGCCCATCAACAGGTGAATGGACAGATGATTATCCATACAATGAAATATTGCTCAGCAGTAAAAAGCAACTAACTATTGATATATACATGGACAAATCTCAGTTATGCTGAGTGAAGTAGACCCCAAGTGTACTGTATGCTTTCATTTATATAAAATTCTGGAAAATGCAAAGTAACCACAGAAATCTATAGAAAGCAGCTCAGTGGGGACGGGGTTCAGCAAGAAGGACTTGGAGGGATTTCAAAGGGGCATGAAGAAATAGGGGTGATGAATGTGTTCACTATCTTCGATGGGGTTCTGGTTTGACATGTATACATTATGTCAAAACTTACCGAATTACACACTCCAAGTCTGTGCAATTTATTGCATATTAATTACCTCAATTTTAAAAAGCAATACTACATTCATACAGGCTCCCTAACAGACCATTTCATACCTTCTTTCCTCAAAGTGCCACTTTCTCCTCTTATCTCATTTTTGGCTGTTGACTTCTATTCCTATTTCACCAAGAAGATAGAAGCAATCAGAACAGAACTTTTCACAAGTTCACACCCTCCGGCCCATGACGCCCTGTGTTTGGTGAGCTCCAGGCAGCCTCCCCTTTCCAGAATGGGCAAAACCTCAGGGCCTTTGCACTTGCTGTTGGCTGTGTCTTAATGTTCTTCATCCAGGCTCTGCCCAGCCTACTCATTCTTTACCCAAGTGTCATTCTAAGTGAGGCTTATCTAAAATTGCAGCTACTGGGGCATTCCTTTCCTCTCCTGTGGTTTTCTCTTTCGTATTTATCAACATACTATACGGTTTACCTATCTTGTGGATAATTTGTGTGTTTTCCCCCCACTTGAACGGGAGCTCCAGAGATTTTTTGTAAAACTATTTGTGGATTACTACTGTATTCCAGAACAGTCCTTGGGATATATTTGGCATTCAATAAAATCACAGAGAAAGTAAATAAGTGAATCAAAATCAGAATAATGTATATATGGTTAAAATGAAACCTGAAAGCCCCCTGCCAGTCTCGAGGTAACCAGTCAGTTTAGCATACACTCCAGACTGTCCTCTGCATAAACATATTCACTTGAGTTTTCTGAAAGAAAACCCATTTTATTATATGCTGTAGTAAATATTTTTGTCCATATTAGTTGGTATGTTCAAGCTGGTATTTCTGTAGGACAAGTTCCTAGAAAACTGCTGTCATCAAAAATATTTAAAGTGCTAAATCGCCACCAAAATGTACTAATTAACACGCCTCTCTCATCAGTGTATAAGATTTCCTATTTTCCCATATCGTCATCAACATTAGTGACTATTTTCAGTTTTTGCTAATGTTGTTAATTTGGAAACATGTATATCTCAAGGTAGTCGAGTCATGGTTGGGGTTTGATGCCTCTCCGGAAGGAAAAAGGGTTTTGTCTTTGGCCCATAATGGAAGTAGCTCATATTAGTGCTCCATCTTCCTGTCTAGAGGTGAGCAAGGGGTGATGGGTCTCAGGGCCTCTTTCATTCAGTGTGGGTGTTAAGCATGCTGCCTGGTCAGTCAGCATCCACCAGAATGGGACAGTTTCTCCCACCCTTCCACCCAAAGCTATTGTATCAGAAGGGGTGACTTATTTTCTCCTATACCCAATCAGATTAGCTAACCGCCCCCCCCCAACTCCCACCTTAGTTAGTAAACAAGTTAGGTAGAATCCTCTTTTAGCTGTGAACTCCTCACTGTCTAAACTCTAAGTGGCTTTTCAACTGATATCCGAAGAATGAGTTCACCAGGGACCCGCCGGTGCACGGGGACGTCTCTTGGACAAGCCGCCAAAGGCCGGTGCAGGGTGAACCGCGCAGCTGAGCAAGGCAGGGGCTCAGATTCCTCCAGGGAGGCTCCTGCCGCCTAGAGATCAGCAGCAGTGACTTTAATGGCTTCCTACCTAGGAGGACCTCTGTCACCTCGTCCCTAAGCTTCACGTAGCCACAGCAAGGAGGGGGGGGTATCCTTTGTGAATTTGTAGCCCACAGTCGGCAGTGGAAACGCGATCAAAAGGCCCTTTTCTAGGTGAAACAGCTCCTGCAGCAGCTCTGACCCATCAGGGGAGAGGTGTGTGTGCGCGGGCGGGGCGGGGGGCGGGGCGGGGGCGGTGCGCGTCCGGACTGCGCAAGCGCAGTGCCGCGCGACGCGCCCTGGAGACGGTCCCGCTCGGGGGCGGGGCCGGGGCGGGGCGCGCGGCGCGGTTGCCTGGATACGGCGGCGCAACAGTAGCGGCCGCCGGAGCTGCGGAGCGTCTGGGCCTGGGCGGCGCTGCCAGGGGCTGTTGGCCCTCGTTTTCCGAGGTGCCGGAGGAGGAGCGGGTAAGGGCCCCCACCGGCCGCCCCTCTCGGCCTGCTCCAAACCCTGAGTCCCGCTCCCGGACCCCTGACCCGGCCCCAAACCTGGGGACCCTGACCCGGCCCAAACCTCCGGACCCCCGGAGCTGACGCGCTGCCCCTGCTCCCCCGCAGCACACGTAGGTCCCCCAGCCTGTGTCCGGTCGTCGGAGAGAGATGCCGCTTCCCGACACCATGTTCTGCGCGCAGCAGATCCACATTCCGCCGGAGCTGCCGGACATCCTGAAGCAGTTCACCAAGGCGGCCATCCGCACGCAGCCCGCCGACGTGCTGCAGTGGTCCGCGGGGTGAGCGCCTGCGGCCGGGTCGGGGGGCGCGCCGGGCTCCGACGCGCAGGGCATTTAGGGGGTGCGCAGGGCTTCCGCTTTATCCCCGGGGGTGTCTACGCCTAAGCATCTCTCCAGGAAGCATTCTGGTTTATTGACCCTGGGACCAGAAATCGCTGCCGAATGCTCACTTATCTACAAAGTAACGACAGTGTTCGGCGTGTGATGCAGATACACTAACTTAGAAAGCAGTTGCATTGGGCATCACGGTGCGGCATTGTTATACAATCCAACTATTACAGCCCCTTTATTTTATTTGTAAAGGAGGAATCATATGGCCAGGACCCTCCTCCCCCGGGAACCCTCCCAGGGTCAGGTCCTGGCCAAGTTCATGGGAACCAGAGTGACCGCGCCGTGTAGGGGGACTGGGCCCCAGGCTGCAGCTGGGCTAAAACCTGCCCAGCTTCACAGCAAACAAGCTTTTACACTTTCTTGCGGCAAGCATCATCACCATTTCCACATTCATAATTTTAAAGTTACGAGCCAACAGACCTTAGAACCATTCAAGTAAACCCTTCCGGTTTTATAGGTAAACTCTTTGCCCCCTTTCAGTAAACGGACTTAGAAGCTCAATGTGATGATCGCAAGAATCACTATTTAACTAAAATGTTTTAGTAACTTTTATGTCAGCTTTTACTGACCTTCTCTAAACTGGATAACCGAGGTAAATTCGTTTCCTGTGATGGCTACAACAAAACCCCACGAAACCTGAAGGCTTAAAACAACAGACATTTATTCTCTTTCAGTTCTGGTGGCCAAGGCTGAAGTCAAAATTTTAGCAGGGCTTTGCTCTTTCCAGAGGTGCTAGGAAGAATCTGATCGGTTTCCCCGCCCTTCCTAGCTTCTGGAGCTACTTTCCTTCTATTCTTTGGCTCAGGGCCCCCTTCCTCCGTCTTTAATGCCAGTAGGGCGGCATCTTCAAGTCTCCCTCTGCCTTCCTCTTTTGAAGGACACTTGTTACATTTAGGACCGATCCAGGTAATTCAGGGTAATTTTCCCATCTCAAAATCCTCACTCACACACTAAGCAAAATCTCTGTTTCCATGCAAAATAAGCTCCCCAGGTTCCAGAATGAGGACCTGGATCTCTTTGGGTCCCTTAGTGTACCTACTTCTCAAGGCTGCTTGTTAATCCAGCACTTGGCCTTCTGACAACACTTCTTCTAGTTACTTCTGAAGTACTCTCTCAAGGTTCTTGTCAGAAAAAGTGTGGCCTCTGGTTTGCACCATTACTCAAGCCTAAACAAAAGGTTGTTAGGACTCTTAAGACTTTATTTGTACTCTACAAAACATCCCAAGATTTTATCTTTTTTTTCTTGGAACATTAAGTTATATTTGGTAACACTTTAGAGACCACGATTTTAAGCTTTACTTTAATTTAAAAGGCTTGAGAACTTTCTGAATGTTTCATGCGACTAATTTCAAGAACAATTTGAGTTGAAGAGAAAACCCAGGTATTATTCATTAAGCAGTAGGTGTGTAATGGATTCAGATGTGTTCCAACGCGCTCAGAACAGAGTCTGTTGGAGATGTTCAGAAGAGGGTGAACTGGTCTTTGAAAGGTTTCGTAGAAAGAGATTGGGGTTAAGACAAGGCGGAGGATATTCCAGGAAGAAGAAACAGCAATAATACGAGCAAAGGCCCAGTGTCAGGTAGAAAACAAACCGAAAGCTGAGGAGAAAACCCTCTGTGCACATGGAAGCAACTTTGCTGGGGAAGAGTCAAGGAGACACTCAGGTCAGCCTCTTCAGATGAGGTTTTCAGGCGGCACGGGGGGGCGGCCTGGCCCTTCGGCCTGTCTGCTGTGTCACAATGTGCAGGCCGGTCGGCTGCACTTTCTGATATCATCAAGCAGTTGTGCTCCATGACACATCACGACGGAGGCTGGACTTGGTCGAGTGCTGCTAAAGGCTGCGTTTGCTCGCAGGTGCACCCAGGGAATGAGCAGAACACAGCACGGTTCACCCTTTCCGCGAGTGGGGTCTCCCTCAGCCTGGCTCGTTTGACACTTTGGATGGGACAGTTCTTTGGGTGGTACGGGGGTGGGGTGCGGCAGGTGTGTGGCGATGTCCTGTACATCGTAGGATCCTTAGCAGCATCTGCTCTGTACCCACTAGATGTCACTAGCGCCATCCACCCCCTGCTGTGACAACCAGTCTGTCCCTGGAAGCTGCCAGCGCCTTCTTGGGAGGGGGCAGTACCCCTGTCGGGACCTACTGCCCTACAGGCTGAACCCCCTCAGCGATGGCTTTGATGGGTTACGAGGAGTAAAGTCCCTGAGACAGGCGGAAACCCCAGTTAGGCAGAACGTGGCAGAACTTCTGGCCCATCAAATATCTATAGGTCGATACATATTCAGAGACGTTTCTAATTCCTCATCTTTTAAATGATTACCCGTGGCCCTGGTGGGTGGTCTGGTGTCCCTTGCCTGGATGTGTCGTCTCTTTTTTGGTGGTAGTTGGCTCAGCAGCCGGCCGCCTCTGGCACGCGTGCCCAAGGGCAGGAAGTTCTGCAGAGCCCCCGCCTGGAACCCCGCCCGGAAGCCCCGCCCGAGAGTCAGAGGCGCGGCTGGACCATGACGTTGACCTGGGATCAGGGTGCCCCGAATCTGCCGCCTCCGCTGGCAACACTTCAGGACCCCTGATGGCGGTGGCCTGATAACGGCGGCACAGGTTGTATGGCTCAGTGCTCCTGGGAGCCCTAGGACAGGGACTGTCACCTGCACCTCGCAGACAGAGACCTGGAGGCAGCAGAGAGAGGGCCAAGTGGGAGGAACCGGACCCGTTTGAGAAAGCGCGTTAATTGTTATCTGATTTGCTTTTCTGTGTGTGGAGCCTTAAGCGGTGCCTGCTGCGCTTAGGTATTTTTCAGCTCTGTCGAGAGGCGATCCACTTCCTGTAAAGGACCGAATCGAGATGCCTGTGGCCACTCAGAAAACAGACACGGGCCTGACTCAGGGGCTCCTTCGCGTTCTGCACAAGCAGGTACGAGAGGGTCCGCATCGTCTGGGTCCCCGACCTGCAGAGAGCCTGGCCTGGCCCTGGCTGGCAGCCCTCGGGGAGTCTGTCTGGTCGCTGTTACAGAGACGAGGTCACAGGAAATGTAGGGCCCAGCTTTGGGGCTCAGCATTCATGACGATGGGGTCGTATTGCTGAAAAACGACACCACCGGTATAACCTTGACTTCTAAAGTGACTGGTGCCCGTTCTACATTTTGAAATGCTGTGCTTCTGTGCAGGGTACAGTAACTTCTGAAAGTAGGGTTTTTTTCCAGGGCTCTCTATTTTGAGGGAAAACAAATAAGCATAGAAAGGGGCAGCTTGGGAAAACACACGCTAACATTGCCCCAAACTTTTCACACGGAATAATACCACCAGCCTGTGGCAGAAATTACCCGTTTTCACAGGTCGTTTGAAAATAGGAGAAGGGATATATTTATTTTCGGTTTTAAGATTTCTCCCATTTTACCTGTTAACAGTTTTATGGGGGTGGATTTTAAATACTTTTATTTATTGAAGTTAATTTTTTTATTGTGCAGTATTTCAGACAGACAGTGGGGAATCATATGCCCAACATCATTATGCCTATTTTATGAAGTTAATAACATCATGCCGCATTGGCTTCACAGTCCTTATTTAGGAAGTAAATTGTCAGTATATAGCTTGCACCACACACACACACACACACACACACACACACACACACCCCTTCCCCTCCCCGGGGGTGACTGGGTCCTGGATTCGGGGTTCATTTGTCCCTGCATGGGGCCGGGCGGGTACTTGGGATATGTTTAAGGATTCACAGCATGATATTACTTCGTGGGTTTTTTAAGCCTGTATAAATCGTGTCATATCGTGTGTTCTGAACAGTGTAGCCACAGGCAGTATGTGGACTTGGCGGACCTTGAGCAGAAGTGGGGAAAATTGTGCCTGCCCGTGGAGAAATTCAGAGCGCTCTTGGAGCTGGATCCTTGTGAACACGAAATAGAGTGGCTGAAGTTTTTAGCGCTCGGATGCAGCATGCTTGGTGGGGTACGTACCTGGAAGCACTGTGCTGATAGTTCTGTGTGATCATAGGCCTGGCTGAAAAAAAAGATCTAGGTATTTCAGTAACGGAAGGAATCACTTTCGTTACTTGAGTAACTTTTGTCTCAGAAAAGCGATTTTTTTTCAGCTGCCTATTGTATTTTCAGGCTTATAGTTATTTTAATTTGCACAAGTTACTTATGAATATCTCAGTTTAAGAGACATATTAACAGTAGATAAAATATATGGATACTTTTATAACATGTAAGTTTTAGAAGAGAATGCATCACTGCCTTTTTATGAAACAACACATCATTTGCTCAATGGATAATATCTTTGTCTGTGGAAAATGGCATGAAATTATGTTATACTTTAGTTAAGATCTATTATTAGTAACTAGCAGATACAGCGTAACCCAGACAAATCCGTACTGAAGACCAGACAGACAGCCCTCTGGTTTTGGAGGTGAGAGGTCTGTGAGCCAGGGGGCCCAGGGTGGGGAGGGGTGGGGGCCGGGAGGACGTTGCCAGGCCTCCCTTTGGACGTCTAGAACCTCTCTCTTCAGCTCCAGTGTCTGAGTCACTCTGTGAGAC
>JAQQSQ010000886.1:0-13549 GCA_028627145.1 Eidolon dupreanum | reverse complement strand
GATCCTCTATTACCTTGCTATCTTAATTACTATATTTTAAAAATAATCTTTATATTTAGTACAGCAAGTTCTCTTCTTCAAGGATGTACTAGCTATTTTTGACCCTTTACTATTCTTTATAAAGAGAATAACTCCAAACATAGTTACACAAACCATTGAATTTTGATGGAAATTCATTAAATCTACAGATATATTTTGGAAGACTTGATAGCTTTATAACATTGAATCTTTCAATCTCTGGACATAAAATACTTTTCCTTCTACTTCAATTTCCCTTTTCTCCCAAATTTTCTGCATAGAGGTCTTACACATCTTGGATTAGATTTATTTCTAGAAATTTGTTTTCTAATTATAAGTAGAAACTTTTTAAACTTTTTTTTCATTTGTTACTATAAATAAAAAAACTAATTGCCTTTTATTTTATTGATCTTATATCTAACAACCTCACTAAACTCTTTTTAATTTTACTAATTTGTCTTAGATTTATCATATATGAAATTATATCATTAGCAAATAACGACAGTTTTATTTCCTTATTTCCACTCAGAACTTCTGTTTGTTCTCTTTGTCTTATTGCACAGGTTTAAGTAAAAGCGATGAGAATGGGTATTCTTCTCGCTCCCAATCTCAAACCTTTGTCATAAATACATATACAAAATTCTTAACAAAATGGGAATAAATTGAACTCTGTAATATATCAAAAATGGCAACATATCATACCCAAATTGGATATTCCAGAATTGCAAGTTCTTGAGTGGGCCTTTAGTGCTTCTTTTTAATAATATCCGTGTCAGATTTTGCTATCCAAGTTATGCTGGACTCATGAAATTAATAGGAAAAGTTGTTTTTCTTTTCTTAGGAGGATTTTATATGAGATTTCTTCCTTAATCGTTTGGTATGATTTGCTGAAGAAGCCGTAGGAGCCTGGAGTTTTCATGGTGGGAAAGTTTTTGTTGATGGAGCTGTATCATTAATAGCTATAGGCCATATACAAATTTGTACCTCTTTGTTATATCTACCTTTTGTTGCCAAGAAGGCTTCCTTTCCCTCCTAGTGTATAATCTTCATGAAGGCCAGAACTTTCTCCCTACTCACCTGCAACTTCCACGCACATCTTAGACTCCTGTGCATTGCAAATCTAATTGAAATAACTGTCTTATCCATTTGGGAGTCATTCCACATACTTAATCCCAAAATAATATGTATGGATTTCATGGTATTTATTTATCTCATTGACGTCTATGGAAAAGGTTAGTATATTCTCCAAGGACTAATAAGAGTCACAAGAATTTATGAGGATTTTAGTGCATGCACATCAGCAGCGTGGGTGTGAGCTGAGAGACAAAAGAAGAAAAAGACTTACTGATCTGTCTGGAGTTGCTTCTAGTCCGGTAGAGAAGACAAAAGGGCACATGCCAGTTTAGAGAAACAAAACATTTTCCTCTCTAGTTCTTGAAAAACATGGACTTTAGATCACATTATTGCTTTCAAGGGTTGCACTGAGCAGACATAGCTCTCCAACAAGTACTCCTTTGAGAAATCTCAGGATGAAGCTATCCCCTCAATAATTTAAGGGTTCTATTATGTGGTAACTTATACTTTACTACTGGGCTTAAAAATTTATATTGTATTCTTTAAGAGCCTAGCAATGCACTGCAGAACAGGCAATGTGAAATACCATGGCAACACTTTCGTAATATCAGCATCACTGTCATTCCCTAGTGGGAAGGAAGGTGAAGTGGGGTTGTGTTGGCAAGCACTGGCCCCAGAAAGCCAGAGTACAATGTGGGGCTCCTCTGTGCCCATAGCCAAACTCGGACCCCAGAGCAGACCTCGAAGAGCATAATGAACTCAACACTATCCCAGGTGGGAATTAGGGTTTTACTCTAGAGCCAACGGTAAATGAGCAAAGAATGATTAAAGGCATAAAGTGGGGAGCAACAGATCAAAAACACAGTTCAAAAAGGGAACCAGGTAAATACTGGAGGTCGTTGGCTCTTGTTCTTGGCTATTCCTGGCACTCTAAGTGAGAGCTAGGTTTATTTAAAGAATCTAATGAAATAATTGCTTTTAGAAGGGGGGGGCAGCATAATTTCTGGAGTCACAGAGACCAGGTTTCAATCCTACATTGGCTTCTTCCTGGCTGAGTGATCTTGTGAGAAAAGCAAAGAATAAACAGAAAAACATGTAATCTTTCTAAGTTTCAGATTCTTCATCTGTAAAATTAAAAATAACTAAATTTTATGGTCCTATCCACAGTTAATGAGATAGTGCAGGTGAAATTTCCTACCACAATGTTGGGAGTATAAAAGGCAGTAAGAGCTATTTCCACATTACGGCTTATATTAATTAAGTTGACATTAGAAGCTATAGTAAGTAAACCTTGAATTCTAAGTATTAAAATTCTAATTTTAACACAATAAAAATTGTTTGCTTATGTCCAGCGTGAGCTTCTGCGGTTGGGCCAGCTTCCACAGTATAATGAGGGACTCGGGCTTCCTTGCCTGGTAAAGCCCCCTCTCCTGGGTTATCAATGCCCACTCCATTCAATGAAGACAAAGGAAGACTCTGAGGAAGTATACGACTGGCCGTGTGGCCCCGGTTCTCCTGGTATACTCACTTCGTATACATTTTGACCCAGAAGCGACACACCAGTGGCATGTCTCAGGACCCCTGAGATTAGGAAACTGTTCTCACACAGGGGACCTGGCAGTTTCCCGTCTCCCTCTCTGTAGACCCATATCCTCATTTCCCTGAATGGTGAGCAAGTCTGCTCTAGGAGAGAGAGGAAAACATCGCTCTTTATCAGCCCAAACGTGACCAAATTTGGTACAAAAGGAGTCACTGCATCTTTCCAACGCCATTTGCTCAAATAAATACTCTTGAAAAAATAGTCAGAAGCAACTTAGCTGTTAACACCTGAATGTGTAGAAGCCTGAGAGATCCGAGAATTGTCTCCCACTGCTTATAATGTCTATTTTTTGTAGACAAAAAACACCGAGATTTTAAAAAGCTTACTACCATCATGGAGGTCACAGGATGGCAAGCAGTGAGTAGAGAAACTGGAGGTTCCACCTGGATCTCTGTGGTCTCAAGGCTGTGTACCCCTTCCAGTGAGGGCTGGAATTTTAGGTGAACGGCCAACTTTTTACAAATGAGAAAGCTGACACTCCAACAGGGAGCCTTCACTGAGACCACTGAGTTACTAAACAACAGAACCAAGACTTAAATCCAGGCCTCCCTTATCCTCAGGCTCTTGATAGCATCCTACAGTATCCAAAAACTAAACTCAAGTAGTAGCTCGAGTAGAGAAACAGCCTGCGTGCAAATAATCCTGTTCTCCCACTTCTAAGGGATGTCTGAGTCTTGGTCAGTTCCTCATCTTTTCTGAGTCTCAGAGGCCTTTACTACTAACTGGAAAAAGAGACCTTCATTGTGAGGTTGTGGTGAGAATTAAAATGAAATTACATACTGTGAAGCATCAAACAAACGTAGCACCCAGCACCACACAGACCCAAAGCACTATGAAGAACAGGAGCCATGGGGTTGGACTGGTTGGTGCCTCAGCTGCTATTTACTGTCTGTGTGACCTTGAGCAATTTATTTAACATCTCCTTGACTCAGTTAAAGCGTCTGTACAATGGGGATAAGAATTGCACCCGTATCTTTAGGTAGTTGGGAGGATTAAATAAGATAATAAATTTTTTAAAAAGGACAACAGTGCAGTGCCTAATGTGTAGTAAAGGCTCAAAGTGCTAGCTCTTCTTACTAGCAGTCTATAAATAGTGCATAAGTACTGTAGTATGACAGTTGTAATTGTTATGGTCACGCCCTCTATTCCACTGCTCTAAGGAGACCCCTTCATTCAGAAAACCTCCCCAGGGACCTCCCCATAGCATGTGGATCCCTTGGTCTCCCACCTCCTCAATCAGAGCAGCTCAGCTTTTATCTCTATTCATCGTACCTCCGTAGGCAAACTTCCTCCAACAAGACTCCTGTGTGAAAAGCGAACAGAAATCAACTCCTCAGTTTTGCTACTTCTTACTACACTGGAGCTTAGAGGTCACTGCCACCTCCCTGGGCATCAGTTTCCCCATCTGTAAAATGGTGGGAGGTAAGGATGGGATGGAGAACAATAATGACACTAACTGCTTTCCCCCTCTCGCTTTCTACGATACCAGAATTACACATTCCTTGCATCAGTACCCTGAGGAACTTGTGTGGCGGCAGGTCTGGGTGAAAGAAGTTCAAGGGCATGAGGAATCTATGGGTCAGCCTAACCATGCACACTCTGCCCTTGCAGGAGTGACTGCCAGCTCCTAGTGCTTTAGCCAAGGGGACGATATAGAAAGACTGACTCTGGACACAGACTGACCCATGAGCTCCAACCTAGTGATACTACTACTATTTTTATCTCCAGCTATCAGTCTGTTTCTCGATTGATTCCTATTGCAATGGGGCTGAAAGTGTTTGGTTTGTTATATATTGCTAATGCAAATAAACCAATAATACATTGCAAGAGCAATAACAATATTATACATATGTCTATTAATCTAGAATTTTCCCTACTTAGTTTTTAAATTCAGGCGTCCAATTCTAGAGATGTTAAATGACTTGCCATTATCTTATCTCAGAGGCGGCAAGGGTATAAGGGGAATGAATCTATGTTTCCATGTACTGAGTCAAATATTCTTCTCACTCATTCCCTTACTCATGTACAGATTAAAATGTAACGGTCAAATGAGGTCATGTGGCTGAAAATTGACCACTGTGGGCATAGGACTTCCTCGTGAGATATCAGAATCTTCCTGAAAAATACTGCTAAGCACATTTAATACTAATCAACAGCTAGTGTCAATATTCATTTGAACCACATACACACACAAAAATTACCTGAGATGAGCCTATGCTTAGCATTTCGGAAATATCCACAAAGTTCAGAAATGGTTTTGGACAACTCTGAAGTTAAGAGCCTAACACATCACAGACACAACTGCGACACTGTGAGCAATAATAATGATATATGCTTGACTGTTTCGATCATGGAAACATCACAGAATTTTATGCCATATAGATACTTGAATGGTTTCTAAGCTATGCAGAGAAATGAAAAGCAAACAGAAGAAACTGTCGGAGCTGAAGAGTGGCAAATAAAATCTTCCATCAGGTAAATGAAACGAGTGGCTGTGTCATTACGTGGCGTTTACAGACTGGTCTGTGGTTAGGTCTGGAAGGCAGCCTGCTGGCCACGGGCCAGGGGTCCACGGAATCTTCAGGAGTCAGGCAGCTTTCTGAATAGAACGCAGCCCAAAGCATTTCTCAACAGAGTTGTCTCTACACCATGGCTCAGGGTAGCTGAAGGGCCGATTGGTAGATTAATTATATTGTTTGCAAACCATATGAAAAGTCCAGGGAGGCATCAAGCCAAGTGTCTCTTGGGGAGACCTGAGCAAGCAACTAGCCTGGAAGAAGAAATATAGAAATGTTTCTACCTCAGGACCCAGCCAACGGCAAACATCTGCATTTGTCAGGGTCCGTACCTGAAACGCGATGTTTTTCCACGCTTTGCCATGGCTCCTCCATCTAACAGCGCAGCAGGCCCCTGCGGGCACTGGTTTGCGTGTGAAACTGCTCTGTAAACTTAAAAGCACTGAGAGTAAGCTGTGGTCACTGTCGCTGATCAGAACACTCCGAGGTCATACAAATGACGGGTTAAAAAGTTAAATGTCATTGCCCTGCTCAGTCTTCTGAGAGTTTTGTTTTTTGCTCTGCTATTATAAAGAAAAGACCATGTCGGTACCTTTTTTATACATTTTTCTTAAAAGTGCTTACACATATTTTTAAAAAGTAAAAAGGAAATTTTATATTTTTCTACTACTATGTTCCTGGAATTATCAAATGTTTTCTTTTCTAATCATCAAGAGAGCCATGCAGGGGCAGAGAAAGGAGGAAAAGCCTGTTTACGATGAACCAAGCGAGCTGAGATTCAGACCCACAGCTTCCGCTGCACATTGTTCGTGCTAGACCTTGAGAACAGGCACCTCTCATGAAGTGCCTGCTTCGTGCCAGGCATTGCTGGTGTTTTACATGAAGTATCTTGATTACTAGCTCTATTTTCCAATTAAGGACATTGGAGGTCAGAGAGTTAAGCAACTTGCCTGGCGTTATAGCTCACGAATGGCAAAGCTGGAAGCTAAACTCACGTGGGTCTGGTCCCAAAGCTTTGGCTGTCTGCACATGGGGCATCTCACCTGGTCGATAGGCATCCAGAGTAATGAAGGCATTTGTACCTCAGGGCATCTTGATCGGATGTTTATTTTGTCTTGTTTGAAGTTATTTTAATTTTGGGTTTTAACCGCACAATAACAGGATTTGTTGAAAACGACTAAAATTTCACTATGAGAAGACCCGCATGTCAATTACTAATAATGACTTGAAAATTAGAGTCTGTAGGAAACTACAAAAATAAATTCAGGTGACTTATATATGGTATTACCTGAAAATCCTTTCTCACTACAGTTTCTGTCCTGAGACATATCTCATTATTCTACAGCCGAGGCTGCAGGCGTGGACAGAATACTGTCTCGTGTTCCAGCGCAGGACGTGGAAGCCCCCTGTGATTCCTTCAGAGACTGCACCAGATGTGTCTTCTCCCCTCTCCGAGCTTAGTCTAACCAATTAAGTAGGAACTTTACTGCTAAACTGTCTCGTGTAATTGATCTCCATGACTTTGCCTTCCCAACAACCTTTTCCATCTTTCTTCCTTTAGAAACCTATTCCTTTTTGTTATGATAAGTCTGCAAACTCTAAAAATATGCCTTGCTTTATCGTACAGACTAGGGGATGAAGAGATTTTTGGCAGGTGGTACTCATGAACCAGTCTCTGCCTTCGTGGATTTTACAGCCAGACATAGGAGACAGGAAATGAAATTAAGAAGCAAAGTACATAGTATGTGAAATGCTGCTACCGTTGACTCCCAAGCATGATGACGAGGACCTACCTCATGCCTGTGTCTTCAGCCTCTTCACTGAGGACATTCCCCTGCCACTGAAGTGGTGCTCAGCCTTATGCAGGGTTGCCCAGAAGTGTTAGAGGCTTCACTTGCTGACATCCTGTGAAAAACACTTGTTTCCCCATTCCTCAGTTGATAATTCTGAGGCATATTCCAAACAGTCTAACAGGACTGAGCCACAGTTAGTCACAGTGGGGTCCAGCTCACAAGCATACTCACTGCTGACTTCATCCCAACTCTGCCGTGCCTTCCTCATGCCCTCACTCACATGGGGAGAGCTCCAGAATTTGGGTTGGTTAATAGACAAACTATATCCTAGGCTCCTCTCATCTCTGCCAGCACTGTTTCTGGTCTGGGAGGATTAATGGGTCAGGTGACTCTGCTCTTGATGCCTGAGGTGTCTGCACTGCTGGTCACCATGTCCTTCTCAGGCTGTGGCTGCTGCCCTTATGAACTTTCCAGCAAAACGGGACAAAAAAAAGTAGCAAGAGATCCCACAGGTGTCAAATATATCCTTCTCCGTGTCCACTGTGGACGGTAATGGTCAGGGTCAAATAACAGAGAGAATGGCAACTCCTTTCCTCACCTGAGGGGCTGTGGCACAGAGTGAAGCTGCATTGTGGTAGCCAAGGCTTAAAGTTGAATGGAGCTTCTGCTTCTGGCCATGACAGAGTAGCAGATACTGAGTTTATTTTCCTGCTTTAAAAAAAAAAAAAGACTTAAGAACTAGACGAAATCTGTAAAAGTAATGGTTTTCAAAACTTGGTCAACAGGCAGGACATAAGAGTGGTCCCTGAGAGAAAGGAGACAAATCAAGACATCCCTGCAAATGCTCCCGGTTTACTGTCTGGAGAGGGTCCACGGTCCAGGATGAGGAGCCAAACCAAGAGGTGGCGACAGGGGTCAGTTTTCAGGGAGGACAATAGGGCTAGACCCACAGGGCAGAGTACCAGAGAGGACAGAGCTGCACACAGAGAGAAGGAGCCCAGACAGTGGCCGAGCACCCCCTCTCACAGCCTCAAGTCATTGGCTGAGTACTATCAGAGCGCAGGCGTGAAGAAATGAATGAGTCAAGGGAAAAGGCTGCCCCAAAGAGGAAACTGAATGATCGCTAGGACCCACACGAGTCAAAGAGTCCGGGTCCTGACAACTGGAGGGGAGAGGCCTCTAAACACATAGGCATTGAGAAGAATCCTGAGAAAGGCACTGCCTTAGCAATTGGCCAAATTAGCACTGGACAAATGAACGTTCAGGTCCTAACCAGCAAAACTGAAAATCAAGCCTCGAATCTATTTCCATGTAATGTAATTGTGTCTTCTCAAGAGAAAAAAAAAAAGGCAAAAATTTTTTTTTAGCCAAAAAAATCCATCATTCGACACATAAATTCACAAAGTCTGGCATCCAATAAAAATCACAGCTGTTCGATGAATCTGCAAAAATCAATCCATGGCATGAAGAAAAATCAGTCCATAGAAACAAACCCAAAATTACTCAGGTATGAAAGTGGTGACCTTGGGAAAGTTCTCATACAGAAGGAACTGACCTGGAAGACGAGTGATTCCTTGGAGACTCAGAGTAAATGGAAAGGAAAAGTACATGACAGAATTGGAAGACATCACTGGGTAATACCACCCCAAAGGAAAGGCGCCATTAGATTTTTTAAAAATTATACAGAAGAGAGAACCCTCGAATAAAGAAATCTAGTAGCAGTCCAAATCCCCCTAACCTTTTCATAGACATATTAATTACTGCTATTCCAGAAAATCCAAGGCCCTTTCAAACAAATGGAAAAATTAGCAAAAGCCATATAAAATCATTATAAGTAGGAAATACAAAGTGAGTACCAAAAATTTTCAGTTGATTACTCTCTGAATGCCACGCAAAGTGGAGGAAAACTGTAACATGACACACCAGCATGAAGTAAATAAAATAAGCAAAGACAAAGATAAAATAACACCATGAATTAGAAATTCAAAACTCAGGATAAAAATGAATATATGAAGTATGTTAAATAAACTTAAGAAATACACTGAAGAAATAGACAAAATCATCTCAGAAATAAAGAATAAACTATAAGGTTATAAAGAAACATAGGTTATGCTAAATACATACTGAGACACTGAAGAGAGTAATTTAAATAACCAAGATAACAAAAATAAAAAGACTGAAAAGGTACTGAAGAAAAGAGCTTTCAGAGATAATTAAGGAGGATTTAGCATATGTATAACATAGTTTCAAAAAAAGAAAATATAGCAGACTAATATTTAAGATTATAATCCAAAAAAACTTCCAAAATAAAATAAGACCTGAATATTCATATTAAAAGGACCCACAATGCACCTGGGAAATTTTATCCCAAGTATTCAAATTTGAGGCATGTCCCAGTATGTTCATGGCTTTGGGGGAAAAAAAACTATTGGACTTTAAAGTTAAAAAAAATAAAATAAGAAGAATAAAAGAAGAATTATCTGGGCCTCTAAAACAAAAAAAAAAAAAAACACGTATTTACCAAAAAGGGGAAAAAAATCAGGCCATCAGAAAACTTCCAAATAACAACATAGGTCAAAAAATAAAGGTGAAAAAAAATTTAAGACTCAAGGAAGAAAAAATGTGAACCAAAGTTGCTACATCCAGCCCAGGGGTGTTCTTCAGTTATGAAGTCTAAAGCAAAACAATTTTAAAAACTCAGCTAACATTATACTTCTGGACTTTTCCCAAGGAATCCACTAAACTGAGTCTGGCCATCTACGTCCTATGGACCAAAACCAACCTGCCACCTGTTTTTGTTTCCTTGGAACATAGCCACGCCTGCTCATTTACATATTTTCTGGTCTGTGTTTGCATTGCGATGGCAGAGTCGCACTGCACCAGAGACTGCATGGACCATAAAGCCTCAAGTATTTACTACCTGGCCTCTTAAGAGAAAAATTTCCCAATTCTGCTACTAGGGATGGGCTTCACCCAGATAAGAGACAACTGCGGAACCCGCCAGAACACCTGCTTCTGAACACAGAATACACATTGCAAACTGCAGAGAAGGACGAAGATGAGGACAAGGGTGGTAGAAGGATGTGTAAACGTTACAGGTTCTGACAAAGTAACATAGGAGGAGAAAGGAGAAATGATGACGTCATTGATTCTTGCTCCTGCCATTATCCTAGCACCACCCACAAACCCTATTCTCCTCATTCCCACACACAGTAGGCCACGACGCTCAGCTGAATCTTTGCTCAATGTGTTACTTGTGATTAATAAAAGTAATAGCTCTGATTTTAAAGCCAAAATCTTATTCTAATACCACTAATTAATTCTACCCATCAGAAGAGCTGAGCTACACTTGGGCAATCAGGAGTCACTTGACCCTTCCAGACGAAAAGCATGACTGAGCAGCCTCCTCGAACCATAGCCCAGACTCGCGCCCTGATCCTCACCCTTGCGGTTTTACCATTGTAATCGTAAGAGAAGGAAGGCATGCAAAGATGGACCTGCACAAAATCAGGATTTTTCCCCAAAGCAGGGAGAAAACTTGCCCAAGCTACTCATGCCTGTATTTCCAGGATTCCATACTTAGCATTCCAAGCTGGGGGCACTGGAAAGGTCCTTTCAGGTAGGACACTACCTGCCGGCCACGTGGAGAGAAAGAGAAAGTGCCACGATCCTCAAAGAGAAATTACCAAGGGAACAAAACAATCCAAAATGGGTTCTTCTGCTTAAGAGAGAATTTTAATCACTATTCCCACCAAATTATTCATCATCTAGCATTAGGGCCTACATGCATGTTCCCACGGACATGTTTCATCTTTAACTCCCCCTCAGAGGGTCATGACAGAGAGCTGTGCGTTTCCCGGAGAAGAAATAAGCCATTAACAAATAACACGCTTATAGCAGGAGCCTGAATGCAACAATACGCGCTAGCACTCCATCCAGAGAGGGCCACATGGGTGTCACCCGCTTCTCCTCTGCTGCCCATCTGCCCTGTTGTCATTTCATTGTTTACATGAACCTGCATCTCCTGGTGATAATATTTGCCTACATAAAACCTAAAATTAGATTTCACAAGGAGAGATAGTAGGCATACGCACAGCAGTGACAATAACTGGTAAAATGAGCATGAAATATGCCAACTTAAGCGCTTGCCTAATTTCACATTTACATATTAAAGATTCTGTTGAAAGACATTGTACTTTTGTGCTTAGTCTGGATAAAGAAAATGAAAAGAAGCTACGTACGAGGTGCATACACGTCATTTCTTGATAAGTATTTTCTTTTCTTTTGCAAATTTGCCATATTTTCTCAAAAAAAAAAAACTC
The DNA here is from genome assembly GCA_028627145.1 of Eidolon dupreanum. Classification (NCBI taxonomy): domain Eukaryota; kingdom Metazoa; phylum Chordata; class Mammalia; order Chiroptera; family Pteropodidae; genus Eidolon; species Eidolon dupreanum. The sequence goes on along the minus strand of JAQQSQ010000886.1, from coordinate 2,226 downwards.
CATTATATTTCTAACACTGCAAGGGTAGGATGATATTAAATACACGCATCACGAAGTTATTAGTAGTGTTGCAGTTTATATTGTGTTCACTCGACCTGAACAATATATTTCAAATGTTTAAATGCTTCGTCTTTGTACTCTCTCTTGCCTTCTTTGAACATGTAAGATAAACAAGAAAATTTATCATCATAGATGCTTAAGTCAAAGTTGCTCTGAACTTGGAAATTAAAACAGCGTTAAAAAATAGTTTAAAAAAATAGTAAAACCTAGGAAATGACTCCTGACATATAGAAAATGTTCATGGACAGAATGTTGAAGCAAAAAGTCTCCGAGATTCTGTCAAGGGACAAGAACGCTCACACCAGCTCCATCACTCCAGGTCACATATCCACGGAAGAGTAGATTATTTTCTCAGAAGGGCTCCACCCTCTCCCTAAAATGCCGTATACTGGAAAGTGAATAGATCTAAATACAACCAGAGGCAGAGAGGACTCTTAGTAGCAGAAAACACATTCCCGTAGGGCCCAGTATGCCTGAACTTGCCTTGGCCCGGCCAGACATCCTCTCCATGATGTCAGGCTTCATCCAAAGAATCAATCAAAGGACCAGTTTTTATAGAGTTAGGCTTGTGCTCAAACTTCAACACAGACTGTGTTGCAAACAGAGCCAAAACACAGAGGGCCTTGAGGACTCAGGGAGCCACTCCCTCACCCTAAACCTAACCCACATCAGCACCAGCATCTGACTGTGAGGTTGGAGCAAGGTAGCAGATGCACAGAGAGTTTGAGAAGCTCAGTCTTCAGCAGAAAGAAGAGACATTCCTTTGTGCATGACTTTTCATGTTCATACCCACTACAAAACAAGCCTTAGATATCTGACTACTTCAGAACTATGGTCATTGATCTCAGAAATGATGAGGGAAAGGACAGAATGAAGCAGCAGGGAAAGGACAGAAACTCTATTCTCTGTTAATATTCCTCTTAAAAATGTATCACACAGAGTTGAGTGATGTGACATCATTTTGCATATATGCAAACAAAAGTGTATTTAGCGCCTCTTCTGTACATGCCCTTGTCTAGTACTAAGGATATGAGCTGAGCAAGATAGCCCAGAGCTTTTTCTGAGGAGCTTACATTCCAATGGAAGGAGGCCTACAGTACAAAAATAAATAAAATTGTGAATACTAACAAGTGCTATGAGGGAAATAAACAGGGTGACATAATGGAAATTGGAAGATTGCTTTCAGAAGTTTAACTGGATAATGTCTCTCAGAAGATTCGTCATTTGAACTGAATGAGAGAATCCAGACACCATAGTGAAGAGAGTTCCAGACAGATGTGACAGTCAGTGCAAAGAGGCAAGAGGAAGAACCAAAGGCCTTGGTGGATGGAGAGCATGAGAAGTGGAGAGAATGAGAGGACAGGTCAGGGAGGAGGCTCAGTCCAAATTACATAGGACCTTGGAGGCCATGTCTTTGATTTGGAGTTTTACTCAAGTTCAATGAGAAGTAATGAACTACTAAAAAGAGAAATTACACAATATTATTTACATCAGAAAATATAACTCTTACTGCTATATAAAAAATGGAATTTGGCAGTAAGAAGCCTGGAAGCTCAGAAAAATCAATTGTTTAGTCCAAAGACATGGTAGCACACTGCTAGAATGCTGCTCGTGGAGACGTAAAAAATGGAAGGATTCAAGATGTGTTTTTAAAGTCGGATGATGAAAAACTCACAGCTTCCCACTGAGATCAGGAACAAGGCAAAGATGTCCAGTCTCACCACTCCTTTGCAACAATGTATTGGAAGTAATAGCTAATATAATAAGACAAGAAAAGTAAATAAAAGCGTACATATTGCAAAGGAAGAAATAAAACTGTCTTTGTTTGCAGGTGACATGATCATCTATGTATCTGGAAGAAACAACCAAAAAAAAACCTCCTGGAACAAATAAGTGGTTAAAGAAAGGTTGCAAGGTACATGTTTAATATACAAAAGACAATAATTTTTCTATATATCAGCAATGAACCAGCAGAAACCAAAATTTAAAATATAATACCATTTGCAATAGAACCCAAGAAAATGAAATACTTAGGAATAAATCTAACAAAATAGGTACAAGATCTACATGAAGAAAACCACAAAACTCTGATGAACAAAATCAAAGAACTAAATAACTTTAGAGGTATTCCACATTTACGGGTAGTAAGACACCATACTGTCAAGA
>JAQQSQ010000885.1:0-13551 GCA_028627145.1 Eidolon dupreanum | reverse complement strand
CACCTCAGTTTGTTATCTACAGTGTGGCAAAAAATAAAAACTACTGGAAGAGTGAAAGAGAGGTAACGACTAGGAAACAGGCAGTTTGGCATTATTTTCTAGCTGCCTGAATTACGGACCAGCACCAGGGGCTTTCCCAGTTGGATCCGTGTGGGGGGACGATGGCAGCTGCCTTGATTTTTCTGCACAGCCGCCTTTTACTCTGTTTAATTTGAAACAAAAATCAAGTTTCCTCACTCAAAATATAGGCATAGAATGAATGCAAGGTATAGACTTTCTCATACCACGCTTTCAGGAACAAATGGACCTTTTTTGCAACTCAATTATCGCTTCCTAAGCCATTGTCACTCAGCTACTCGGCAACTCGGTTTGTTATCTACAGTGGGGCCAAAAAAAAAAAAAAAAACCCAGGAGAGTGAAAGAGAGGCAATGAATAGGAAAGAGCCAGTTTGACTGACATTATTTTCTAAATGCCTGAATGACAGACCAGCACCAGGGGTTTTCCTAGGTACATGGGTCTGGGGGGAGGGGGGCAGCTGCATTGATTTTTCTCCATAGCTGCCTTTTACTGTTTCTGTTTTCTTCAGGTAGATAAAGTAGAATCCTTCAAGTACAGTCAGAGTACCAAGGATAGCCTCCATGCCAAGTACAACACTAAAACCTGTGCCACGGTAGTGGGTGATGACCAGTGGGGACACTTGCAGTTGGATGCTACCTCCGTGTACCTGCTCTTCTTAGCACAGATGACTGCCTCAGGTCAGTACAAGGACACACTCAGCTTCCTCACAGCGGCTCTCGAGAAAATAGCATAGCTCTTTACGTCGCTCAAAGATTCACGTAGGAAACAGAATATTTTATAAACTTTACTCAGAGAAACAATTTTTTGAGATCTAGTCAGTATTCTTTTACACCAAAAAACAAGCCTGGGGTACTAATTATTATTATTTTTTTTTATCGAGAACCAGGAAATCTGGGTATATGTTCTTTAGATGGCTATTTTGATCTTTTATTAATCCTCAGATACCATGAGATGGGAAAGAAGGACTAAGGTTGATTGCTTGTTCTCATACTATGCACTGACAAACCTATAGTTAGTATTAACATAAACTGAATCACCTACTTTATATTGTTCTTTATAGATATATTATAAATAATACATCTATCTATTGACATCTAAATTATATTAAGGAAATTAACTCAAGAATCAGAATTGGAATGTTTATTTTTTATTATTGAATAATACACGCTCAATTTTCAGAAGCTTTTGTTATTTACCTTTAGCTGCTTTACCTGAGAAAGAAGAGTGTAAGACCCAGCATTACTCCCTTTTATTTCTCCTAAACTGGGGAAGACAATGAATTCGATTACATTCAGTTTGTGAATTAAACAGGACCATCGTCAGATATTCCTGAGATAAGCAAAGGCACTTGTCAGTATACCACATTTTTGACATTTCAGTTTACCTTCCCATCTGTTTACAGAGCTCTTTGGTTAGAAATGATGCAGCCCTTAGTAAGACAATTGTGTTCATGATGAAAAGGATACGTGTGAGAGACAGTCAATAGAGTCTGAAAGATCTTCATGGAAAATTTAGCAACTTTCTGCACATTTTTGAATTCTTACCAATCTCAATCTCGCTTAAAGGAGAGGCTTAGAGAGAAGCTGAGTGCAACTTAGGGGATGCTGGCATGGGCAGCTCCACAGACACCCTCCCTGGCAAAACAACCATAAATGGTGAAAATTACGTTTTAAAAAGCACAACCATTTAAAGTCACTGGAGATTGTCCTGAGGGCATATAGCAAGTCCCTGCCCCAAGCTCACCAGGACAGAAGGAGTACTGCAGGTGGATCAGACAGGAGTGTGAAGCTCCCTGTCTGCCAGCTCCCGCCCTAGGCCATTAGATCTTCCTGAGGGAGAGAGGTTGCCAGCGGTTCTCATTCTCCTTAGCTCTGTGTTGCAGAAGCTCTAGTGTAGCCAGCTCTAGTGTGGCCGAGTCTAACTGAGAGGTCTGGAGCTCCCTTCCTACCCCCGCCCCCCCTCCTACTCAAGGACCAATCCATATAATCATCTCACTAAACACAGAGAAAGCATTTGACAGATTCAGCACCTATCACTGATTTACAGTCTTGTTTTTGTGGTTTAAAGTTCAAGGTCCTTGCCATTATTCCTAAGTAGAAGTAGGATTACTTGGGGGTAGTGGGGACATTTAGTCACTGTGGCTGCCTATAAAGCCTGTCATCATCACTGACCTGTACTATATCTTTATTCTCTTTTGCCCCAGGACTTCATATCATCCACAGCCTGGATGAAGTCAATTTCATACAGAACCTTGTGTTTTACATCGAAGCTGCATATAAAACTGCTGTAAGTACTCATTTTGTAATGTGTTTGAAATACGCGGTGTTTTTAAAATACTGGACAGCCCATTTCTTCTCTTAATAATGCAGCCCCTTGTTGTGAACCAATCTGTAAGGCTTCTGGCAGAAATTGCCTTCGGCCTCTTTCTTTGCTAAGCTCTTGTCGTCCTCTGTTTGCCTTCTCCCCAAGGAGTTACACAGCCAAAAGGGTCAAGATGCTATGCTTTCAAACTGTATAATATCTGATGGGATGTATTTGCTAAGGAGTATTATGGGTCAGCTACTTAGAAATAAAATGGAGTCATGTGTTGAATATTATGTGTGTACGTTGGTTCAGTGCTTACAAAGATAGTTACTTTTTCTTATAACTACTGTATGAGGTAAGTTTATATTAAATCATAAAATATTAACATCTCCTCTCTCAGGGGTCACTGTTCTTCATTGCCTTATGTTCATTGTATTGAAAATTGATGTGTCATAAGTAGTCCAGGTTTTTTACCTGCTTTGTTTGTTGGATTGGATCCTGGAATATAAAAAGGCTTTTAGTGGAAAAATTAGTAAACTCCTAATAAAGTCCATAATTTGGTTACTAGTATCATATTGATGTTAATTTCTTAGCTTTGGCAGCTGTACTATGGTTATGTCAGGTGTTGAAACTAGGAGAAGCTGAGTAGAAGGTATATGAGAACTTATGGTGCCATTTTTGTAACTTCTCTTGAAGTCCAAAGTTATTTCTTTTTTTTCTTTTAAAAATTATTGATTGATTGATTGAAATGATTTAAATTTCCCCCCATCTTTCTTACCACTCCCCACTCCCCTCCACTCTCTGGTACTCACTAGTCCATTGTCCATGTCCATGAGTCTGTTTGTGCTGTTCATTTGGTGCTTTTAGGTTTATGTCCCACATATAAGTGATAACGTGATTTTCAACTTTTTCTGTCTGGCTTATTAAAATTTCAAAATAAAAAGTTTATTAAAAGTACTTTTAAATGTTATCTATATCATCAAAGGGTTGTATAGAGTTGTGCTTAAGAATGTAGACTTTGGTAAATATATTAAATGCACCAATCAATCAAAAGACATAGGGTGGCCGAATGTGTAAGAAAACAGGACCCTTACATATGCCGCCTACAAGAGAATCACTTCAGATGGAAAGATACACAGACTGAAAGTAAAGGGATGAAAAAGGATATTTCATGAAAATGGAAACAAACAACAACAAAAAAAGCTGGGGTAGTAATATTACCAGACAAAAATACAATTTAAAACAAAGGTTATAACAAGAGACAGAGAAGGGCCCAGTGACCCCACGTCTGGGTATTTACTCGATGAAACCCAAACACTACTTCATATAGACCGTGTGCATCCATTTGTTCACTGCAGCATTATTTACAGTAGCCAAGATACGAAAGTAACCTAAGTTCCCATCAATAGATAATGGGATAAAGAGGAGGTGGAGCATATATACAATGGAATATTACTCAGCCATAAAAAGAATAGTATCTCACCATCTGCATCGACATGGATGGACCTAGAGGGTATTGTGCTGAGTTGAGTAAGTCAGACAAAGACAAATAGCATATGATCTCACTTAAATGTGGACTCTAAAGAACAAAATAAATCAGAAACAGACTCAGACACAGAGAACATTTCGATGATTACCAGATGGGAAGGCGGGTAGGCGGCTGGGTGAAAATGGTGATGGGAGTAAGAAGTACAAATTGGTAGTTACGAAGTAGTCACAAGGATGTGAAGTACAGCATAGGGAATGTGTTCAATAATATTGTAATAACTATGTATGGTGCCAGGTGGGTACTAGACTTATCATTTAATAAGATATAAATGTCTAATCATTATGTTGTACACTTACAACTAATATATGCCAATTGTAATTGAAAAATAAATACGAAGAAAATGTAGGCTTTGGAGTGAGAGTACTTAGACTTTAATTCTAGCTCTGTCACTTGTTAGCTGTGTGTCCTTGGGAGAGTCACTTAACCTCTCTTTGCACCTCAATTTTGTCATTTATAAAAATCGTAATAAATGATTAAGGAAGATAATAGTGTGAAGTGTATAGATCAGTGCATGGTACATCGTCAGTGCCAATATCGAGTAAAATTGGAATGGATGTTTAAAATACTGGCCTGTGGTCTAGACTCCATTTCCTAGACCCCCCTGAGTATCTGCTATGATGTAAAATTCTAAGAAGTACCTCTCTAGATGGACTCAGTTACAATTCTTAGTCCTGATCAACTGTCCAGGAGTCCTCCAACTTCTTGGAGGCCCTGTAAGGGTATAAAGCTACTCGGCATCTCCTTAATGAGCATTGTAGGTGTACATAAGTATGGCAGCTTAGGTACTGTGTGTTCCTTTTATTCAACGGTTGTACATCTAGTAAGCATTTAGTGGTGATGACTTGCTAATGGTGTGTTGGTTATTTTATGCCAGGACTTCGGTATATGGGAACGTGGAGATAAGACCAACCAAGGAATCTCAGAATTGAATGCCAGTTCAGTTGGAATGGCAAAGGTAATTTTCCTTGCTTTGTTTGTCTCAAGTGTGGGGTGAGGAAGTCTGGTACACCACATTAATCGTTCTTTTAAACCACAAAGTTCACATTCTCCCATAACTATGAACATGTAGGTACAGACTGCTTTCATAAGCTCTAGATTTATGTATCCAACTGCCTTTGTAGCCTGTCTCTACTTATATAGCCCACAGGACCTCAGAGAACATATGTTAAACTAAACTCATCATCTCTACCTTTACGAAAACACACAAAAAGAGGCCTTTGCTCTTTCTATACATCATTTGACAAAGCTTGATATCAGGAAACCACCTCTCCATCAACCATACTCTCCTACACCCCCATATCATCATCATTACCATCATTACCTTTCCACTTGGCTCCCTCTTTTCTTTCCCACTATTACTGCTTTCATTCTAGCTCTTATCTTTGGAAACAGCAAGAAGGCATAAAATAGGACAGAAAGAACAGGATGAAGCATCCATTATAACGACAAATATGCAGTACTCGTTTCTCCTACTGAAAGGCAAAGACACAGATTGATTTAAAAAAATTAAAGGAAATCCAACCTTATACTGCCTATAAGAGCTCTAATATAGCAAATTGATACAGAAAGATTAAAAATTGAAGAATGGGCAAAGTCTGGCCTGCAAAAAAAAAAAAAAACCAAAAAAGAAAAACAGAATGGTGACTATGTGAATATCAAATGAAGTAGAATTCAAAGCAAAAAGCATTAAAATGGAATAGAGAGGACAAAGAAAGTCAAGATAAAATTTTAAAAGTCAAGTCTGTTCTGGAATGTCGTTTCACTTAACACAGAGCAAAATATATTAGAAATACAAGTCAACATTGAAGCAGTTATAAGGGGGTAATTTAACAAAAACCATTGCCAGTTTATGACAGAAGAAATAAATAAAAAATAAGATCACAGAAAATTTAAACTATGTAAATAATGTGCTTGAATTAGTAAATATATATATGGAACTTTTACCTACAAAATATCCCCTGGGTAAACTTTTTCTTTTAATGTACTTTTAATTTTCAAAGTGGTATAGATATTGAGTTTATTTTTTAAAAAATGTTACTATACTTCTCTGTAACCTAATTTTTTAAGCTTAATCTCATATTTCACTGAGCAACATAACCATACATCCTTCCATGTAATTTCATACCAATAATCTAGTTCATTCTTTTCAGTTGCTGATAGCATTTGAATATTTCTCTGTTGATGGAATTGCCTCTATTTTTTATTCTTCCAAATAATGTTTTAGTGAGAATCCTCATACGTATATCCTGGTGATCTTGCACAAATACTTTTGTAGAATAGATTCCTAAAAGTACAACCATTGAGTTAAGGGATGTACACTTTAAAATTGCCCTCCAAAATAATTGCCACGTAATCCATAGACCCTATTCAAATTTTTTTAATTGTCCAAATAATGTCATTTATGGCAAAAAAAAAAAAAAAAAAAAACACCATCTCTTGTGATTCAGGATCCAATCCAGGATAATATGTTACATTTAGTTTCCTTTAACCTTCAAACTTTACTTGCCTTTCATGACCTTGGCATTTTTTAAGAGTACGGTCCCTCAATTTAATTTTCTGTGGTATTTCCTCGTGATTTGATTCAATTTTTACATCTCCTTTTATGTCAGTCAATAATTGTTTTGTGTATGTAGGTGCTTCTATGTTGGGTGTCTATATGTTTACTAGGGTTATGTCCTCTTGATTTATTAATCCCTTTATCGGTATGTAATGCCTTTTTGTGTCTGTTATTATAGCCTTCATTTTAAAGTCTATGTTATGTGATATAAGTATCGCTACCCTGGCTTTTTTTTTTCATTGCCATTTGTGTGAAATATCTCTTTCCATCCATTTACTTTCAGTGTGTGAGTGTCATTTGATCTGAAGTAGATCACTCGTAGACAGCTTATGCATGGGCCTTGTTTTTTTATCCATTCAGCTCCACTATGTCTTTCGATTGGAGTATTTAATACATTTACATTGAAAGTGATTACTGATAGGTACATAGTTACTGCCATTTTATTATTTGTATTTGTTATTTCTATTTTATTTTTTACCTCTTCTCTTTTTACAGAAGACCCTTTAACATTTCTTGTACTGCTGGCTTGTTGGTGATGAATTCCTTAAGCTTTTTCCTGTCTGGGAAGCTCTTTATCTCACCTTCCATTTTAATTGAAAGCCTTGCTTTGGCTATTTGTGGCCTTTTGTGGAATATCTTTCCACTTGTTAATGTCTTCAGTTTCTTTAATCAAAATGTTATATTTTTCATTGTACAGACCTTTCACTTCCTTGGCTAAATTTATTTGTTAAGTACTTTATTGCTTTTGATGATGCTGTAAATGAGATAGTTTTATTTTTGGGGGGTTTTGTTAGTGTACAGAAACACCAGATTTCTGTATGCTGATTTTATATCCTGCAACCAAACTGAATTCATTTAGTTCCAGTAGTTTTTTGGTTGAGTCCTTAGGGTTTTCGTTATGCAAGATCAAGTCATCTGCAAATAATGACAATTTTATTTCTTCCTTTGTGATTTGGGTACTTTTTATTTCTTTGTCTTGCCTAATTGCTATGGCTGGTACTTTTAGCAGTATATTGAATAATAGTGGTGGGAGTGGGCATGTTTGTCCTATTCCTGATCTTAGAGGAAAAGCTTTCAGATTTTCACTGTGAGGAGAAGCTTTTAACTTTTGAGTATGATGTTAGCTGTGGGTTTGTCATTCATGGCCTTTATTATGTTGAGGTATGTTCCCTCTATATTGAATTCGTTGAGGGTTTTTATCATAAAAGGATGACTACAACATCCATCTTAACTGTCTCTTGGACATCATGGGAGGCAAAGAACAATTCAGAGGCCTCTGGGGATAAAGAATGTTATTGTATTTCCTGTTCTGCTGAACATATTCAGTAGAACATTATTATGTGCATTCCTATGATACTGAGGTACAGAGAGAAGAAACATATATCTTTCTAATGTTGAAATTTGCCTTTCCTTCTTTTTTACTCCCAGGCAGCCCTGGAAGCACTAGATGAACTAGATCTGTTTGGTGCGAAAGGTGGGCCCCAATCAGTTATCCATGTCCTGGCTGATGAGGTGCAGCACTGCCAGGTAAGAAAATGATGGAGCATGTTATAGAAAATTTCCTTCTTACCCAGAGTCAGACTTAGTAAGGACTTTGGAATAAGGAGACCTGATGGAGAGTACATAATCGCATTTATTACCAACTGCCCAAAATGTCTTAGTAAACATCCTATACTGAAATAAGCCTCTTATAGCATGAGCTGTAACGTAGATCATAGTCCTTTTCTCTCACCAAGGTTATAAAGGGATCCCATCGTAGTATATGAAATTCTCCACTGTTGTCATATCAAGGGTCTGCTTTTCTAAATATGGCAAGAGAACAAGGGTGGTTGATTTTGAGTGCTCTTGATAGGGCCTCTGAGACATTCTCTTGTCCCAGGTTGCTCTAGGGTTAGATGTTTAGAGATTAGACTGTTTAAGTGGTAAGCGCATATCTCCAGTTTTGCTTAGGATTGCTCTCTATTGAAAGATAAAGGTTCTTCTCATTGGCAAGATGACTTCTCTTCTTCAAACCCTGATCAGACATCCACAGTGTTATAGTGAATATAAACTCACGTTCTGTTCCCTCCTTCTCAGCAGCTGAGTTTTCTTTTTAATACTTCAACAGTTGCAAATGGAGCAACGGGGTGGTGGGTAGGATAATGATGTTAGAGTATTCTTTATCCATTAGCAACTGCTTAAGCGTCAGGACTGGAAAGCATTGAGAATAGGCTTCAGATAAGGGATAACTCACAGAAATAGCTAGTTTCCTAAGCTCTCACTATTGAATAATGTTTAATTTTTTTTAATGATCCTCATCTGCATAAATCTTTTGAAACTGAATGTTAGTCTTATAACCCCAAATTATTCACTAATGTGCTACATTCGATTTCCTTTCTCTTAGTCTATCCTTAATTCAATACTCCCCCGTGCTTCAACATCTAAAGAGGTTGACGCCAGTCTACTTTCAGTTATTTCCTTCCCAGCCTTTGCAGTAGAGGATAATCAGTTGGTGGAGGTCACAAAACAGGAAATCATCACCAAGCTTCAGGTATGTCTTTATGTGCCTTTATTTTCTTTAAGGCTCAGACTTTAAGGGGAAATTAGTAACTTTTGAGGTCTCGAGTATTTTCTGTCAGTGATTTAACCAAGTGATCAGGGTTAATATCACCAGTAACAAGCCATATTGACACCATTTGCCCTTGATATAGTGCATAACCTCAGTAAAATCATGGGAAAACATCAGACAAAAACAAATTGAGGGACAGTCTACAAAATAACCAACGGGCAGGCTTCTAAAGTATCAAGGTGACACTTAAACAAGGAAGGGCTGAGGAACTGTTGCAAAGTCAAAGAGACTAAGCAGACATAACAACTAAATGCAGTGGGATCCCAAATCAGATACTGGAACAGAAAAATGCCATTAGTGGAAAACCTGGTGAAATCCAAAAAAGTTCTGCACTTGGGTCAGTGGCGTTGTACCAAGGTGAATTTTTTGGTTTTGATAAATGTTCTGTAAATGTTATGAAAGATGGTTAATATAAGGGGAGTAGTTGAAGGGTATATCAGAGACTCTGTTTTTGCAACTGTTCTCTAAGTAAGTCTTGAATTATCTCAAAAATTTAAAAATACATTTTAGTTTTTTTTTAACCCTGTGATCTCTTATGAGTTGCGTGAGCAACGACACGTAGATTAGTGATTGGGCTATCACAGACTTACCCTGTGGTGGAAAGCCACCAAAAGTATAATATTAGGAACTCTGCTTTAGGGAAGAGCCTGTTACTTAGCCCCTGCTTGAAATCACAGTGTTGAAATTGGTTTGTGCTGCTGGGTTGTTAACGGGGTTTTTAAATTATTTTTTTTAACTGTCATGTGTAGTGTTGTTGATGGGTTGGCTCATGTAGCTGTTGCAAAAGATGTATTTCTGGTTAATTTTATGGCTGGACCAATGTCCATGCATCTCACCTTTTTTCTCTGCATTTGCAGGGTCGTTATGGTTGCTGTCGCTTTCTACGAGATGGATATAAAACTCCCAAAGAGGTAGGTTTCTCCTTCCCAAAATGAAACCAAGGTAGAATGGTCACTACTATCTGCAGCCTCATTCAGAGAAAGTACTGACCTTGCTGATGGTACTTAAAATAATCAGTAGTTATTGCTACCTTTGTTGGGCTTAGTTGCCAAGTCCTGTGTGTCAGCATTTCTGGATTGATACAATAGAGAAAGGTGTAGTCCTTCCACCTCTTGCAGTTGGTTAGTTTCAGGAAAGAGGTCTTGATGGATGCTTAAATCAGTGGATGAAAGTTCAGGCAGAAACAGAACTTTTGCATAGTCTCAAAGTATCTCCCTCACAAAAAAAAAATATTTAATAATTATAAACAGAAAAAATTTTTTCCATCAGTAGATCTTTCTGGCCCCCTTCCACATTTTCAGTTGGTTAGTTCTAAATACTTCTTCCTCCTGAAAAGCTAACTTCCTTTTGTTACACTTGTCAAAAGTTCTCTTTGGAAATGTCAATGGAAAAAATTAAATAGTATTTGAAAGAATTGTTAGTCAATAAGAAGCACTTTGAAGAACAATGTAAACATCATTTAAGGCTGAGATTTGCTGGTTTAGAGCCATTATAATTTTTTCTTTAGCCTCGTTGACTCTGTCCTAACCAATCTACTGAAATCATGCTCTGAAACATCATAATTCCTAAGCGACCGATCCAATAGCCTCTTTTTCAGTCCTTGTTGTCTTTGACTTTTCTAGTATAGGCACTATTACCTATCCTTACGTTTTCTTGAGATTCTCTTTCTATTTTAATTTCCACAACAGTGCACCATCCTAATTCTTCTCCCCTTCTTGTATTTCACTCAATGAACTGAGGGTTTTTCAAGATTCTGTTCTTGGGCCTTTCATTCATTATATACAGGTACTATGTCTATAACCCAACCTGTGTTTCATGTGTCACCTCTATGAAAATGTTTCCCAAACCCTCATTTCTTGCTGTCCTAAACACTCGTATTTGTATGTTCTGCTAATCCCTAAAACTTAAGAAGTATAAAAACAAACTCAGGTTTATTACAGATTAATCTCACTTCTTCATATACTTGCCTGAAGTGTCATCATTGTCTCAGTTCTACTAGTTACAAGTCACATCACAAAGTCCTTGTTAACGGATAGGAGTATGTATGTGCTCCGCCTTTTCTGAAACTAAGTATCAGTAGTGAAAGGCTGTATTGTAATATCTGTGAACTGAAGCTGCATGTCTGACCTTGGAGTGATAAGGGAGACTTTGTTTATTACGTTTTTATCAGGATCCCAATCGTCTATACTATGAACCGGCTGAGCTGAAGTTATTTGAAAACATAGAGTGTGAATGGCCGTTGTTCTGGACATACTTTATCCTTGATGGGGTCTTCAGTGGCAATGCGGAACAGGTAACGTGCACGTTACTGATAGTTGAGGGTGTGCAGTTAGGATTTGAAGACCCAGATATTGTCATCGCTACGACTTGGCTTTTAACAAATATGGAAAGCAAAGTAGCAAGCCTTGTCTACTCACCACAACACTAGAGGTACTTGAATTTACTTCCTGACTTAGTATGTCTTTTTAAAAATAAATCTTAGATAAGATGTTCTCACTTTAGCCAAAAAACCCTACCAAAACAAATAAAAAACCAAAAAACCCCACCAAAACAAATAAAAAACCCAAAAAAACACTTATACCCTGTCCTCACCCCTGAGATGGTCACCATTGCTTTTTTAGCTACATGAATAAAGAGTTTAGAAACCATCAGTGGAAAATAATGAGGTTGGGAACTTAGTTAAGTTTAGGCATTCTACAAATTGGCTATGGTCTAAACTTGGACATAAATCCAATGCATTTGGGAGCCACATCCTTGCTATGTGAAATATGGTTTTGTGTAATTTGAGTGCTCTGGCCAACATTAATATTCTGCCAATATAAGTTTAAATAATAAGGTTACATGAAAGTTTCAAGGTCCACAAGGTGTTATTTTACTGTAAATCTTAGTAAATTATGGAATATCCTATTTTTGACCATCTATTTTGTTTCTACCATTTTTTTTAGCTCTTCTCAAATTTTACCAAAATGTTTATTAAAAACTTTGCTTGATCAAAAAAATATTTATTTATCAAATATGCCTACTAAGTATAACACACATTCAAGTTTTTTTTTTCTTTTTAACTTGGGTTGGTGGTGATGGAAAGATTTGGAAGACCTAGATTCTTTTTCTGGCTTCACTGCTGACCATTGAGTAGCCCAAGTATTGTCATTGACTTCTTTGGTTTCTCTGCATGTGATGAGAATCATTTCTCACTAGTCATGGAAGAAGATGTCCCTAAAATTCTTTGCATTTCACACACAAAGACATGTTGCAAATGGAAGGTACAGTCAGTTCGGCTATAATGAGACATATATGCTCCTAAAAAATCACCATGTTCTGCATATTTGACAGGTAAAAGCTATAGGGCTTGTGGGAAAATGAGATTCGGGTACAACACCTAAAAAGTTGGTCAGAAACCCAGGCCCTCACATCCGCCACTGTGTACACCAGAGAAAGAAAACAAAAGACAGGTAGCGAAAGAGTGAGAGAAAGGATAAAAAGAACATGGAATAGAGAGGAATAATAAAAATAGACCTAGAAGAAACCTTTTTCTATATTACTAATCTACAGCAAATTGTTAAGCAAAAGATGTAAACATGACTATAATAGAAACAATTTGCCAGGTGAAATACAGTTTTAAAAGACAATATATGTAAAATGAAGAAACTATCATGAGGATGTTACGTAGTGGGTGGAAATAGGCTCGTTGGAGGCAAGCTGTCTTAGACTCAACTCTGGGCTCAGCCTCGCAGTTGCCGTGTAATCTTCCTCAAGTTCAAAACCTCTTTGAGCTTCAATTTCCCTATAAAATGTCTGTAATGACACATATTTACTAGGATGGTTATTAGCATTCAATGGGGAAGGCTGGTGGAACTCCTAGCATAGCATCTGGCCTGCAGTAAACAGTTAATAAATGCTGCTGCCTGTGCCACTCCTTTTTCTTCAGTGAATGGGTTCTTTTGCAATGGGGCCTAGGTCCCCAAAGGGAATGCTCAGGAAGTGTTTTTCTCCCTTTCTTCCACCTACAGGTTCAAGAATATAGAGAGGCTCTTGAAGAAGTGCTCATCAAGGGCAAAAATGGAGTCGTACTTCTGCCAGAGCTCTACAGCGTCCCTCCTGACAAGGTTGGTGGGACGGTGTTGGGTCATGGAGCTTGGCACGATGGCTTTGTTTCAGAAAATGGATCTCCATTTTCCCAAAATGCTAGTCGGGAGGACCATTGTTCCTCTTTTCCATTGCTAAGGAGCATCATTGTGAGAGGGACATGCTCTTCTGTTCAGGTGCAGGTGGGAGGGACAGGCTCCTGGCCACACCAGCAGCGTTAACGAGAGCTGGTTGGACGTGCTGGTTTCAGGCCTTTGCTGACAGCTGTGCAGCCAGGATCAGCCTGGGGACAACATCCCTAGCTCACCTGGACCCACACACGGTTGGCGGAGCATCACCCTGGGCTGCAGTCACACTGCTTGGCTTTT
>JAQQSQ010000884.1:0-13551 GCA_028627145.1 Eidolon dupreanum | reverse complement strand
AGTAAATTAGTAAATGAACAAGATAATTTCTAGAAAGGTATGTGCTCTGAAGGAAAAAAAGGCAAAATGTGGAGTGAATATACTGATGGCACTTTGACTTTCTGCTACCAGGAGGTATTACACCGTGCGTGTGGCAGTGACTGCATGCCATCCTGTTCAGCCAGACGGCGTTATCTAGTTTCTCTTTTGGTGAAGTGGGCCACTTCTCAGCCTGGCCAGTACACCATGCTCCTTCCCAGACCCATGGCCTTCAGTGGCCAGAGAAGCCTTGGAAGCTCTGAAGACAGCAGAGCTGTCTCTGAGACAGCCCATGCGGCAGAGAGCTGCTAACCTGGAGCCCTCACCCTGGACTGTTCATTACATGGAAGAGAAATAACCTTATACTGTCAAGCCCTGGAACTTTAGGGGGCAGATGAGTATTTGTTATAGTAGCTTATTCTATTCTCCTGAGTACAGTAGAGAAATTTATTTAAAACATTTTAGTATAAAAAATGTAGTATATGGGTAGTTGTTACTGGGGTAGTATGATAGTTAATTTTATGTGTGAACTTGGCTGGTATACAGTGCCCAGATATTTGGTCAAGCATTGTTCTGGGAGTTTCTGTGAAGGCATATTTTTGGAATGAGATTAACATTTAAATAGGTGGACTTTATGTAAAGTAGATTACTCTCCACGATGTGGGTGGGCCTCACCTAATTAGTTGAAAGCCTTACTAGAACAGAGACTGACCTCTCCCAAGCAAGAAAGAATTTGGCCAGCAGTCTGCTTTCCAGCTTCACCTGTAGCATCTGCTCTTCCTGGTTCCTCAGCAGACTGCCTTTGGACTTGAACTCTACTCTTTCCTGAATCTCCAGCCTTTCCCATCTGATTCCGGACTCCCCAAACTTCCACAATCATGTGACCCAATTTCTTAAAATATATCTCTTTCTCTAGACATATCTCATCTGTTCTGATACAAAGTAGTTATTAGCATTTGAATCATCCAACTGAGAAATCCCTGCTCATCTCACATATCATTATAGAAATCTACCCCAGAAAGTTTGTTAATTAACATAGAAAATGTTGTGTGTGTGTGTGTGTGTGTGTGTGTGTGTGTAATTGGTAATGTGTATTGCATTCAAGATGCATGGCTGGCTAAAATGTTTTTTTCAGTTCCTATCACTCCTGAGAAGATGAGAATAAGAATCTGTCAACCCCATTAGCTACGGACTAGAGCTCTCTCAGGCAGAGTCACGGATCTCACAGAAAACTCCAAAGCCTGGTCCAATCAAGAGTCTAGCTGATTCTGATGCTAGAGTTTCCTTGTGTCTGCTCTGAGTGAACCTCTCATGCAAAGTGTTTGCTGTTAAGCTTGAGGACAGAGAAAAAGGACTTTGCCCAGCTTCCAGTGACAGGTTGTAAGACTATTTTTTGTGTGTGTGTTTATTAATCAATATTGTACAGGTGGTACAATTTGATATAAGATTTGCTTTCATTCAAACATGACATGTGTATATTCTCTTTCACTTTCAGTGTCCAAAGACTGTGACCGTCTACCAAAAGAACTGACAATTGTTGAGTGACCACTTTGATTTAGATCTGTTCCCCAAGATGGAAATAAGACAGTGCAGGGCAGTATGGATATGAACGTGCCCTTCAGAGGACCTGGATTTGAATCCTAGATCTGCCCCTTGTTAGTCATGTGGCCTTGGTCAACACACTCTTCCTTTCCATAATTCTTTTATCAAGTGTGTACCTGTCACTAGGGGCTGTTGGGAAGACCACATGAGCTAATGCCTATGACATGCTTTGTACGGTGCCTAAGTGTCAAGAGTAAGTGCTAATAAATATCATTATTGTTTATGAGCAGTGCTGCATAATGGAGGCTTTCAGATAAGTGAAGGTTAACTTTTAAGCATTGTTATAAAAAGTAAACAGTTTTGATAGATATGTTTCTTGTCTTCTTAATGAAGACAGTGAACATTGAAAAAACAATATTATCCTGTTGCTAAGCAGTGAAGACTCAAGTGTTTACTGCCAAGGTGTGTGGAGATAGCTGTAATCTACTTCTTTGAATTACCCAGGACAATGTTTTCTGAGCTATTTGAGAGATGTTAACCATGAGCTTTGGGACCTGAGTGTTTTGTGTTCAGATAAGTTTGGGAAATACTGGCTTATAGATGGCCACCATCACACTGTTCTCAGATATCTTTTCCTCTGTGTGAGGGTACCCCGTTATCATTTTTCTTTTCTTATAAGGATACCAACCCTGTGGATTAGGGTCCTACCCTAGGACTTCACTCAATCTTAATTACCTCCTTAAAGGTTCTGTCTCCATATACGACCACACTGGAGGTTAGGGTTTCAATATATGAATTTCAGGGTAACAGAATTCAGTACATAAGAACTGAATATAAAACAAAGTTAACTAATTTAGTATATGTGCTGCTGAAGTGAGCGCCAAAGTTAACTAATTTAAAACAAAGTTTCTTGTTATAGGATTTTATTATCTGAAAGAGACCCTCCAAGATGATATATATTAGTTTCCTAAACTTATTTTTTCTATAAGATTCCATTTTAATTTTTAAGAGATCATTTATTAAGGATTTGGGAAAAGCTGTTCAGAATAAACTATTGTGCTAATCTTATGTGTGCATTGGTGTGTACTCAGAGACAGACTGAGGCGTGTAGAGCTGTTGGTTTTCATATTAAATATTCTAGTTTGTTCTCACCTTTTCATACTGGTTTTGATGCTGGCTTTTATAACCATCCCCAACCAGGACAGTGAGATGGCCCCTTTCTTTGCAACAGTGAGCTTATTGTTCACAGCATACCTTCTGTCATATTAGCTATTTTGGTTGCTACTCATGTTCAGATACCCTGTCACAGTTTCCCTGGAAAGCCGTACAACATCTAAATATTAATAAGTGGTATGTCATTGTGTTTAGAAAGCAGTTCTCTTTCTCCCTGGAAAAAATGGTAATACTAAAATATTATGCTTTTAGATTGACATTGCTGTGATATGATGTGCTCATTTGTATTCATGGAGAGCTTCAAAATAAGTATCCTAGTCTGCAGATTTTTCTAATTAAGTAGCAGAGAAAACCATCCACCATTATTCCCATTCGAACTTTCTATAATTGCTTATTTCTTCTCCTTTTTAATGTATAAATAAAGCCTTTGAATTTTAATTTCCTTGTGACTTTTCTTCATTCATAAATACTACTTTTCTTGACATTTTTTATTAGTTAGTTCAAAATAACAGTTTATTACATTATCTTTCTGATGCAATGTTATAAGACGAATTGCTGTAATTCCCCATTATTAAGGAATTATTATTAATAAATATTGTGATTCATTGCTGCAAAATGTTAAAGCATATAATTTTCTTCTCTGTGTTAAGCCTCATTACTTAACAAATGTGAAGCTCCGTTATTATTTGGTAGCTGTATTTAGGAACAACATTCTTTCAAAGGCAGGATCATGTTGTGGAAATGTGGCCCCTGGAGTCATAGAAGCCATTTATTAGCTGTTAGATGCTAAGGGATTTCATTTTTTACATCTGTAAAATGAGGCTCTTTTTTTTGAAGGGGAGATTTTTGTGGTTGTCAGGATGATTAATCAATTCCAGGGATCTGAAAAAAGGGGAGTTTTCTTTAAGAACGTAGTATCAATTGATGATCAATTGACTGATTGATTGAATCAAAGATCTCAAGTACTTAAACCTCACCAGATACACACACATTTTATTTAAACTTAGAGAGCTCTTCCATTTTCCTAGCACTATTTCATGAAGAGTTCCTTCTTCCCCATTTGGTTTGTTTCATTTAGTGCTGTAATTGTTGGCTTGTCTATCTTCCTACTAGACTGTGAACTAGAACCTTGTATCTCTGAGTCCATAATGTGTCTTAGGTCTCATTAAATGTTTATTGAATAAAGGAATAACAATCTCTAGGAGAGGAGGGACCATGAGAAGGATATGCGAGGTTGCGACCTGAATGGTGGCTACATCCAGCACCCCAAGGCTGCTGGAATGATTTGTCTTCAAAATAAGAAGCTTGCAGCAGACATGACTTGACACAGATTTCATCTGGCTCAGAATCAGTCAGAGTATTTGAGCCCCAACTGTGAATGTATGTCAATGCTCCACCCCCTCTAATCCATCCTTTCCCCAAGGTTTAAATCGCATGTGTACCTTTGTCAGTAATGCTGCACAGACAGATTGATACTAAGGAAGGGGCATACCATACTGGACTCTCCCATCATCATTTTCCTCCAGTACTTAAGGAGGTCTTGTCTTCTAAAAAAGGAAATTCCTTAAGAGATCTGACCACATTACTCACACCTTATTTCCTACAGTGCCCAGGAAATTGCTGAACACATAGTAGACGCTCGTTGATGCTCAAGGGGTTATAATTTCCTTTTCTTTTGCAGGTTGCTAGCGTTAGCAGTTTTATGTACAACAGGTGGACTTTATTTTTTTTAGTTTTACAGAATTTTTGTTTTTAACCAAGTGCTTTTTTATAGTTAGGGTTGAGAATAAATAATTATAAATATAATGTTAAATCCCAATTAAATACACAAGCTACTTTCAAAGCCTCACGTTGGATTCTTATGTCAGCTCACAGTTACCTTGTTATTCTGTGTCACTTTCAGATAGGAGTTGTCCAGAAGATCCTTCTCTTATCAAAATTGCATCTCTGCTTCTCTCTTAAATCTGAAAAGCAACTTTTTGAGAAAGTATGTGTCTCCCTGTCTTTCTACTGAAGGCTGGAGACAGATAGTAGAATGTCTATAGCAGATTGGAAAAAAACTAGGCAACCAGTGTGAGTAAAGCAATTTGGTAAAGAGAAATAAACTTCAAAGGGATGCTCTGCAGTCTGACAGTGTTGAGTGGCCGTCAGTACAGGGTCTGAGTTACATGGGTCAGTCCTGGTCAGCACAATGTGGTTGTTTGTAAAGCAGCCTTTTCTGGGACATCAACTGGCTATGCTGGCCGCTTATGTGAAAAAAAGCAAGGCAGGAAGTAATATGCTGGAACGTGAGGTCCCCATGGAGACCTCTGCAATATTACTATTTCACATCCTGTGCAGCCATTTACTTCTATTAATCACTTTTGTTTTTTTACCTTTTCTATTTTCAGCCTCAGGTATAACTTTTCATGACTTTGCTGAAAATTTTTTCTCAATTTTTTTTTATTGTGGTAAAATACATATAACTTAAAATTTACCATCCTTATCATTTTTAAATGTATAGTTCAACGGTATTAAGTACATTCATGGTTTTGCAGGATTTTTGAAACCAAAGATTTTTTCTCAAGATTTCTTGCCTCAGGCCCATCAGGCAACTGGGGGGCAAACAGATTGGCACTTGGCATGGTATGAATTAGCCTGAAATCGTTATTTGTGTTTTAAAAATTTGTACTGACTTAATTTGGATTTTATTTTTAAAGTGCGCTATTGTGATGTTGTTAATGGTGGTGGTTGAATGTGAAACTGAAATAAAACCTGGCATTGTTGTCAAATATGATGTAAGGGAACTTCACCAGTATGATAATTCATATGTAAAATTCTTTGGAACCTCAGGAATCAAGTATCATCACACACCAGGGATGATTTTCCAGCTTGGTGTTCGTTCCTGTGCAAAGTTCAAATTTCAGCTCATCTGAAGTGTCTCCTAAAGGCAGTGATTAAAAACACATGGTCCTTGTATCCATGGTGGTCCTAAGCACCAGCCACAGGATTTTAGGAAAGTCATTTCAGTGATCTGTGCCATGGTTCATTCTGCAGATAATGGCAGCATTTTGCACATATCTGAGGAGCTGAAAGGAGGAATGAGATTTATGTGAGTAGCACAATAGACTCATGCTATCTTCAGTGGTATTGTCATATGAGCTAACCCTGCTTTGTTCTTACAAATGCTCTTGTGTACCAGGAGTTGTTGGTACTTTTGGAGCGTGTGTGTGTGTGTGTGTGTGTGTGTGTGTGTGTGTAGGAGGTCATTGTGAATGTATGTTGTTGCTTTAATTAGCCATTTTCCTATTTATGCAACTCCTAATATGAACACAGGTAGTAAAGCAAATGACACATTTCTTACTGTTCACTTGGCAAGAATTCTGCCTCGCCCCCTGTGAACGATTATTTGCATATTGAGAATTAAAAAATCAGAGCCAGCTAAAGGCCTGGACAGAGTTGTATATGTGTCAACAAAATATTTTAGGAGGTGTCGATATCTAGTTTCATCTACCCGTTCCTGTTACTTTTCCTTTCCCTCTCTTCCTTCTTCCTTTCTTTCTTTCTCTTACATAGAACATGCTACCTAGTCAATATTGTCTTTCTTTGGTAAAATCTACTTTGATCACACCACTCAATACATGTAACTGTTTCTTTGCGGGTACCTTTATTGATAATATCTGGAGAGAGCTACTCTGAAGTTGCTATGTTTATTATATCTGATATACCATAACTAGGAAATGGAATTCTGAGTTTTTTAATTTTTAAAAAAGATTGCAGTTTGTACTTCCTAATATCCTGCACTTAAAGAACACGATTACTGCTAATTA
Organism: Eidolon dupreanum; assembly: GCA_028627145.1. Taxonomy (NCBI): domain Eukaryota; kingdom Metazoa; phylum Chordata; class Mammalia; order Chiroptera; family Pteropodidae; genus Eidolon; species Eidolon dupreanum. The sequence goes on along the minus strand of JAQQSQ010000884.1, from coordinate 7,009 downwards.
GCCCTTAGAAAATTGTTTTTTGCTTGATTAGAGATTGTAGCTATGTGCATGCAAATCTAATGGGTTTTCATTATGTGTATTACTTTCTATTCTATACTGGTTTAAATATTAATATATGGAAATTTAGCTTCATCTGCCATACCTTTTGATGTCAGAAGCATAATCACTATAATTGGCTTAGATTGTTTTTTCTCCTGTTTGTATTTCATATTATCTAATGTCATTAATGAGTTGACTACTGAGTGGGTAATCTGCATTTCAGAACTGCTTCTTGAGCACATTATTACCATTGATTTTGATTATTTTAATTTCTCTTCACCCCAGGCAGGCCCTCAAGCTGTGCCATATTATTCAAAGAACTGCTTTCTTCCTTTCAGTGAGCAAGTCTTTCTGTTTCTGAAAACTCATCAGCATTCTGATAAGTGCTGATGTTTTTACTTGGTCTGAGGGACAACTTGATTTTTGTAGCATGTGCTGAGGGTGGGTAGTTCATGACTGGTGTGCCTTCATTCTGAATGTCAGTTAACACAGTAGTCTCTGGTGCCCAGAGGGAAGCTGGGTGCCGGTCTGGTCTGCTTTCCGAGACTGAGCTGGGTAATTGACCAGCTTCTGCCAGCCTGCAGCCACAGCTCCCCATCCACAGGACTCCTGTGCAGTTGACAACTGGTATGCAGCAACCGTACCTACCTCTTTGCTCTCCCTGAGGCTTGCAGGTTTGTCTTTTACCCTTGGAAAATGGTTGCTGGACTGACTTAGGGATTGGAATCCAACTTCCTTTGGGTTTTTGAGTGTATTCCAAAACTAACTGTAAAAAGAACCTCACATTAAAGTCTAAGTTTGGCTACGGTCAGCCACAGAGTCTGCTAACCCTCTGGCTGGGATGCATGTGCTCTGTTTAGCTGCTGCTGGTTATTAAGTCATTTGTAGTTGCACAGAACCTTGAATGTTAAGGCTGCAAGGGAAGCGGCCAGCACCAGTATTCTGCTTCTGTCTTTTTATAGACAAGAAAACAGAAGCTTAGAGAGGTAAATGACTGGCTTGAGGTCATACATCTACTGAGTGGCAGAACTGAGTGGTAGAGTCCCCTTTCCAGGCAGTGATCTTTACTTTTTAAAGGCACCTTGTTAATAGATGATGTAGTGTAGCAATACATGCACACACCTGCTAGCCACTAGAGTCAGTGTGGGTGACTGACAGTTATATATGTGTCCATGTAGTTCAATGTGTTTTTTGGGGGGCCGTGGCTTTTATAAGGGAAGTGAGAATACAAAAGGCATGTAATTAAAATCATGTGTTTATGTGTCTAAACACATGTATGTCTTAAGAGATCTAGCAGGGTGATTCTGCCTGAATGTGACCTAAGTCAGCTTGGATTAAAGAATTTTTCTCTCCTTTGAAGCTCTTTGCTCCTGTAGTGCTGGGAATATATTGTACTTGGGTGCTAAGAGGTCTGAGCTCCTTGGAAGGCATTGCCTGAGTGAGTCCCCAGCTCCTGGTTAGCACTTTTTTCACTGTCTGGTTTGAACTAAGTATCTGGAAGTTGTGGGAAGAGAAGGTGGAGAGGGAGGTAGAGAATTGAGTATGACTTTCCTGTTTGAAGTTTCTATAATAATTAGTTTAGGACCTACCAAGGTGTAATTCCTAATGAATGTAATTGTTGCAGGAATTCTTAATTATCAAAAGGGTTTTTAAATGTCTTAACTAAGAAGCCTCCAGGGTAAATATTTTAGACTATGTGATATTAGTGTCCATAACTAGCAGTTTTTCTAACAATTGGTTTAAGTTAATTTGGCTTCATCAAAGGAGGCAAAATTGATCCAAGCAATATTTTACCTCGCATGTCTAGGAACGAAAATCTTAATCCTAAATAATCATTTCCTGCTGTTTCCTTGTTGGGCTGGGCCTCTTCTTGTTTTAATTTGTTGGTTTCTGATACAGAGATGTGAGTTAATGTCCTCCCTTTCCAATTGTGTGTGAGAACCTGGTCTTCTGATATACCCAGAATGTGCCAGCATCATACCACCTTCCTTTTCAATTCCATTAAAAACATTAGGCAAGAGGACCACTTGGCACTGAGAAAACCTTAGACCAGCCAGAACATTTTGAGACTGACTGAATTCTTGTTTAAGTTGCCAGGGAACTTTCATATTAAGTGGGCCTGGATACTTAGATTAATTTACTTAGTAAAAATGACAAAAGGATGGACTAGGCCAGTGATTTCTAGATGTTTGGATTTCATTGACCAATAGAATTTCTAAAATGACTTTGAAGAATGACATAGAGTTATCAACAGGCCTTTTTGTCAAGTAAGGACATTTAAGAAAGTATCAAAGTATCACCCAATATGACGAACACTAATACTCGCATGCGGTGGGGGGCGGGGGAGAGAGAGAGAGAGAGAGAGACTTTAGTAATAATGGACAGCCCTTATATTCAAGTAAAAAAAAAAAAACTGAAAAGCTCAATATGGTGTCCTTGTATTATTTTTTTCATTTTACCAAAGACCAGTAATGACTGGCATTTAACTAGTGAGCCAAGTGACCGTTCAGAGTCTCTTCTAGGTATAACATGGGCTTGTATTCAACTTATACTTCACTGTGACCCCAAGACGCTTTTCATCCTTATTCCTTCTTTTCCTTCTCAGTCACTTTCCTTTCTTGAATTATCTTTCTTTCCTCTCCTGCTTGTCTCTTCTCCTTCTCCTCCTCCTCTCCTCTTCTCCAGTGTTTCCTAGAATTTCTCAAGGGCAGAAAGGCTATGTGTCACCACTCTGGGGACCTCTGTCCAAGGGGCTAGTTTCCTTATTGAACAGGTGGTGTTCTCAAACCCAGTGAGAGAGCTGTCATACAGAATACTCATGCCATAGGCTAAAATGTAAAACATCCTTGTTTTGCTGACATTGACCTATTCATAGCTGCTTCTTGGCTATAATCCTCCAATCCTCCAACTAGCTGTGCACCTACCAAGTAGTACTATGTTCTGAATATTTTTCTAATTAGTTATCTCTGTTGTATGAGACTAAATACTTCTTATATCAAGATATACTATGTCATTTGCTTCTTTTCGATCTACTGGGTAAATTACTCTGTCACAGAAATAGATTAATGGGCTGAAAATTTCACCAGAGCTTGTTTTCTCATGAATTTTGCTGATCTGACTGCTTTTGTTTGGGCCAGAATTTATAGTAACTGTAGGTTTAGTTGTTTTTCAATATTTGGCTTTCTAGTTTCAATAAAATATTTCATTTCCAAAGTATATAAGAATGAAGGGCAATTAAAATATTTTTAGAAATTATACAAATTAACCTGTTTTTGATATCCATAAAATCAGTTGGTTTTCCTTTTCGATAAAGATTAGGTTAGAGTGTTCCACATTCAATGACTTCTAAGGAACTATTTTATCAGTTAATGTGAAACAAATGAGTTATAGTCTTTCCTTTAATGGGTTATAGTCTTTAATGAGTTATAGTCTTGTATTCTAATTACTATGAAACAAAATATAGTGGTGGATAGTGCCATCTCAACTTAATTTATTTGCACAGGTTTGAATTCGAGGACCAGATAGCATCTTTTGACTAATGAAAGATAATACTGTGCAATTTGTTTGAAACTTTACATAATTATTTCTTTCAGTCATCATTAAAAAGTATAATAAAGTCTCTGTTAATTGAGTACCTTGGTTCCTTAAAGATTTTGGCAGATGTATTTTCAGAGATGCTTTAATATCTATAGGGAGTTTAGAATCTTCTATGGTGGAATATAGAGTTAAAGGTCCAGGTTATTCTAAGTTTTTCTCATAAAAATATTGTGATTCATATAGTCTAAGAATTAAAATACCAACAAGTTCATGGTGATACTGAGATGCTGGCTTAGCAATGTGAATCTGAGCGGCGGAGTTCCAGGAGAGCACGGGGTTATTTATGCTTATATCAGTTCTGTGTTTAAGGCAGTGGGTATGCATGAAGGTGACCTACCAGCTTTGGAGTCTTCTGAATGATTCTGCTCTACCTCAGCAGTGGTACCGCTGAAAGAGTGCTGAACTTGAACAGAGAGTCCCTGGGCTCAAGTTCCAACAGCTCCTCCTGACTAGCCACTGACTTTGGATGGTCTCTGAGTTATGGTCTTCTCACCTGGGAATGGCAATACTTCACTTAGAGGGTTCTTGTGAAGATTAAAAAATATAATGTGGGACAAATATTTCATAAATTGTGGAGCTCTATACAAATATCAAGTATTTGCAATTATGTTAACCCTGTCAGAAGCTAGTTTGGTTAAGAATTGATAGGGGTCAACCACATATATTTCTACCCTCAACATTTCACCTAATGATGTGTGGCTGGTCTGCAGCGCTCCTCCTTGTGTGTCCTGGTATGTTGATTTGATGGCAGTTATGGGGCATCGGTCTTATGTAATTATATTCAGTCCTGTAATGTCACCAGAGGGACTCCATATCAGCATAGGTACAAACCTAAAGTTCTAGAGGCTTATTAGTAATTATTTCAACTTCAAAGCGTGGGTTGATATACCCTTCAAGAACTAGAGGTAAGAAAATAAGAATTAAAAGAAAGTAAAACTTTTGCCTGCACGTATCTCCTGGTTGGAGGTGGAGGGAAATAAATTTCCATCCTGGTGGCATCTGAGCATGGAGCCCTGACAGAATGAGAGGCATGTGGAGACCCATGCTTTGTTCTTGGCACTAACTAGCCAGCCTACCAGGCTTCTTGGCAGGAATGAACTATAGCATCTGCTGGGAGCAGAGAGTATATTTAAATGGAGTTAGTTTTGATTTCTCAGTTTCTTGTCACTAGGGATGAGCAAACTCAGTAGTGCTCTGTATTTTCAGAAAATCTGACTTATTTTTCAAGCATTTTGTGTTTGGCTAAATTCTACATATATTTTGCTAGCTTTCCTTCTTTAATTATTAGTATTAAACCCATGTGTGTGAATTAGAAAGGAAATTTAATAGCCATTTTAATATTTATTTACACTTAATTCATCTAAGAGCTGTGTTAAGTAAGGACTTTTATATCTTATAAGGAGTCTTTAAAGATAGTTTATAAACATTTCTCTTCATAAGGTATAACACCAATTTCATCCTTTCATTCTCTACAAAGAAATTTGGATTGGGGGATGGTTAGGATAGGATCCCAATTCCAAAGCCATGATACTTACAGCAGGGGTTGAACAACACAAAGTGAGTACTCATTCTCTTAACTGCAGTTGACTTGGAGACAGTCATTTTGGTAAAATCCCCAAATGCGTTTTCGAGAAAGCACATGCTCTTTTAGAAAACATTATTCTCCATCTCTAGGTCTTGCATACAGTTGCCAGAGCCATGGAAAAACAATTTCCGTGGCTCATCATTTCTTTTTTCCAAGTACGACACACAGATTGGTTCCGGGCAGTAGGAGAGTAGTAAAAAGAGGAATGATAATTTTCAAATAATTCATACCTTCTGATTGCCCAGTAACCCATCTGTGCCTCTCTTAGGCTTTGTGCAGTACTAACTACATCAGTAATATTGATTTAAAAGAACAGGCATTATTTGTTAATGACAAAATAATGGTGTTATTTTTCCCTGGTCACAGATACTATTCTATTCAAAGCAGTTTGTTCTGAGATGACAGTGGGAGTGGGACTTGGAGTTAGAATGTTAGAGCTGAGGGGGTGGAGAGGGGAGAGTTAGTGATTGTCCAGTCAAACCCCCTTGCTATCAAAGGGTTTGAAATATTAAATGAAACAAATATAAACCCAGACACATGGTAGGCATATAATAAATGCTTTTGAATTAATGCATTCATTAATTTTAAAGATTAAGCTCTTTTTATGCCTAAAGAATTATAACTATTAAGTTGAATATCCAGAATAGAAGTGAAGCTGTTTATTCTTGGGTCTTCTTCTTCTTTGCAAAACAGAGTTGCATTTCCTTGAATTCAGAATGAATTTTATACTCCGTTGTCAGTTTATACAATTTCATAACAGTAAATAATGTACTTTAATGAGTATTAGGTTGAAGGTTGGGAAATGGGTCCAAAATCACTAGATACTTGGTTGTAATTTATAAAATTGTTTACCTTAGAAGCTGTACTGTTTACATTTTTTAATTAAACTTTTTTATTTTCAGATATTTACAAATTTATATGCATTTGTAAGAAATAATACAGAGCTATCTCATGCACTCTTTACCCAGTGGTAACATTTTATAGCACTACAGTACAATATCAAAAGTAAGATATTGGTATCAATATAGTCAAGTTATAGAACATTTTTAAAAATAGAGGTATAATTTACATATAATATTATATTAGTTTCAGGTGTACAATGTAATGATTCCATATTCATATACATTGTGAAATGATCATCACAATAAGTCTAGTTAACATCTGTCACCACACATTGTCACAATTTTTTTTCTTGTAATGAAGACTTTTAAGGCTCTTTTAGCAACTTTCAAATTTGTAATATAATGTTATTAACTATAGTCACCATGCTGTACATGACATCCCCATGACTTATTTATTTTATAACTGAAAGTTTGTTTATTATTACCCCCTCTTTTCACCCATTTCACCCATCCCTGGCAACCACCAATCTGTTCTCTATATCTATGAGCTTACTTTTTTGTTTTTGTTTTTAGATTCCACATATAAGTGAGAGCGTATGGTATGTGTCTTTTTTAGTCTGACTTATTTCACTTAGCATAATGTCCTCAAGGTCCATCCATCTTGTTGCAAATGGCAGGATTTCATTCTATTTATGGTGAATACTATTCCATTGTGCATGTGCATGTATAAAAATATATCACATCTTCTTTATTCATTTATCAATGGATACTTAGATTGTTTTCATATCTCAACTATTGTAAATACTGCTGCAATGAACATGGGAGTGAATGTATCTTTTTGAATTAGTGTTTTCATTTTCTTTGGTTAAATAGCCAGATGTGGAATTGCTGGATCATATGGTAGTTCTATTTTTAATTTTTTGAGGAAACTCCATTCTGTTTTCCA
>JAQQSQ010000883.1:0-13553 GCA_028627145.1 Eidolon dupreanum | reverse complement strand
TATAGATTGCTTTGGGTTGTATGGATATTTTAATGATGTTAATTCTTTCTGTCTATAAGTACTATATATCCTTCCATTTATTTGTATCTTCTTCAATTTTTTTCTTCAATGACTTATAATTTTCTGATTATAGGTCTTTTACATCCTTGGTTAAATTTATTCCTAAGTATTTTATTTTTTAAATGTAATTGTAAATGGGATTGTTTTCTTAATTTCTCTTTCCGATAGTTCATTATTGGTATACAAAAATGCAACAGATTTCTGAATATTAATTTTGTATCTTCCTACTTTACTGAATTCATTTATCAATTCTAACAGTTTTTGGGTAGACTCTTTAGGATTCTCTATATATAATTTCATTATCTGCAAATAATGACAGTTTTACTTCTTTTCCCATTTAAATGCCTGTTATTTCTTATTCTTGTTTGACTGCTGTGGTTGACTTCCAATACCAAGTTGAGTAAAAGTGGTGAGAGTGGACATCCTTGTCTTGTTCCTGATCTTAAGGGAAATGTTTTTAGCTTTTCTCCATTGAGTATGTTAGCTGTGGCTTTGTCCTATATGGCTTTTATTATGTTGAGGTATCTTCCCTCTTTTTTCCAATTTGCTGAGAGTTTTTTTTATCATAAATGGATGCTGTATTTTTGTCGAGCGCTTTTTCTAGATCTATTAATGTGATCATATAATTTTTCTTTCAATTTGTTAATGTGGTATATCACATTAATTGATTCATGGATATTGAACCAAACTTTCATTCCAGGAATATATCCAACTTGAGTCCGGTGTATGATCTTTTTAATGTGTTGCTGAATTCAGTTTACTAATATTTTGTTTAGGATTTTTGTATTATATTCATCAGGGATACTGGCCTATAATTTTTTGTTTGTTTGTTTGTTTTGTTTTGTTTTGTAATGTCTTTGTTTGGCTTGGGAAACAGAGTAATGATGGCCTCATAAAATGAGCTTGGGAACTTTTTCTCTTTAATTTTTTAGAATAGTTTTAGAAAAGTAATTGTTAATTCTTTTTTAAATGTTTGGTAAAATTCATCTGTGAAGCCATCTGGTTCAGGACTTTTGTTTGTTGGAAGTTTTTTGATTACTGATTGGATTTTGTTAATAATAATCTGTCAAATCAGATTTTCTTTCTTCTTAGCTCAAATTTGAAAGACCGTTTCTAGGAATTTATCCATTTCTTCCAAATTGTCTAATTTATCAGCATATAATTGCTTATAGTGTTGTTTTATGATTCCTTGTAATTCTGTAGGGTCAGTTGTGACTTCTCTTTCATTTCTGATTTTATATTTGGGTCCTCTCTCTTTTTTTCTTGATGAAGCTGGTGAAACATTTATAAATTTTGTTTATCTGTTTAAAGATCTTTTCACTGATCTTTTGTATTGTTTTCTTTAGACTCTATATTGTTCATTTCCACTCTGATTTTTATTATTTCTTTTCTTAAAAGGAGATTCTTAATGCTGGTAACTATGTAGATTTAAGGGAAAGCTTTATGCTTTAAGCCATTAGGTCTCTGTTGAAATAATACGATGTAAGAATGGCTTTCATTTATTTTACCAAAAAACAACTCTATCGAAAATGAAAATAAAAAAAGACTGGGAGCCAATATCTCTACCAAAGAATTAGTGATAGAATAATGTACAAAATTTACAAACATTAAGTGATTAATTTAGTATGTTATATATTCAGTTTCATATAGCAAAATTATTTCTAAGGTCACCACACAACTGAGAAAAACACTTTAAAAAATATCAGTGCATTATTATTATTATTATTATTATAAAATACCACATTTTTAAATATATTAGTAATAATAATTGAGAGTAATTAGATGAGCATAGTTTCTGAACCAGTGGCAAAAATAAAAGAAGGAAATTGTGTTAATTGATGTTGACGATAACTCTAAACTTGGTCATAAAACTTGGATGTTCTCTCAACAAGAATGCTTATTACTGCAAATTGCTTGTATCATCACCTAGTTGATTCTCCTAAGACACATTATTAGTCATTTATTTTCTAGATGCCTAATGCCTTTTTCCTCCGGTTACATATTTTGAATTGTTATGATTATTAGCTTATCATTATTTTTTACTTTTCAATATGCATAATATTTGGTTTTACTGAACCATAATTCCAAATAGCTTTTGCTTTGTGTTAGAATCTTTTTCATAGAGGCAGCTGAAATGTCAAAACTGCCTGTTAAGATGGTCTATGTTGTTTGATTACACCACATAAAATTTATACCTAGTGCTTCCTTTGTCTCTGGATAACAGTGCTTGATATTTTACCTGCAATAATCAATGAATTCCTTTGGTGTGAAACCTGTATTGGTCACCTCTAATATTCTTTGAAAGTGTAACATATCAAATCAGTACCACTGCCTGTTAATTACTTTTAGATAACTTTTCTTCGCTACGGTAGAGGGAATTTTCTTGTTAACTGAGAAATAAGATTAGAAGAATGACTTTTGAAAAGGGATAAAACATGGAGCAAAACTAACTTACTTTATAGATTCACCTACAGTTAAAATGGCCTGTGAGTGCAATTAGCTGATTCCCTGTTAACCAATAGAAACGGTGCCACAAACACTGGCCAAAGGCCCTGGTGACGCTTGCTCAGACCAGAGGTCACCTATGATAAAGTCTCTATGTCACCTTTTCGTCAGCAAAGCAGGTCAGTTCCAAAGATGTAACTGACAATAACTGGGCAAATCTTTCAAGAGCATCATCTCTATTCCTGAAGATGTATTTGGTGAAATGTATTGTTCTCACTATTCAGACAAATGTGGACCAATAGACGCTGATTGGTTTTAAATCTAGGAAGCTCGGGTTGTTATATAGGCACTTGCTCTTTAAAAGCGTGTTAAATGTAATTCATAAAATATTTGTTTTATTTGTTGTGTTTTTGTGTTTAGGAGTCCATTTCCCACACTGCACTACAAGCTTCTAGAAAGACAGGGCAATGTTCCAATTCCCTTTACAACCCTGCCTGACTCATGGCACATGTTCAAAATATGATTTCTGAATAAAGGATAAAGTTTGGAGTTAATGATGGTACCAGGTTCTGGAGGGCATCTCAGGATGCCACTATATACCATCTGTATTAGTTTCCTATTACTGCTGTTGCAAATTGCAACAAACTTAGTGGCTTAAGAAAACTCAAATTGATTATCATATAATTCTAGAGGTCAGAAGTCTGAATTGGGTCTCAATGGGCTAAAACTAAGGTATTGGCAGGATTGTGTCCCTTCTGGAAGCTCCAGAGAAGGTCTATTTCCTAGGTGTTTCCAGCTTCTAGAGAACTCCTGCACCCGTGGCTTATGACCCCTTCTTTCAATTCTGAAACCGAAGCATAACATCTTCAAATCTCTCTCTGACCCTGACTCTTCTGCCCCCGCTCTTGTTTATAAGGACCTCAGTGATTACGTTGGATTTACCAGGATAATCTCCCCATCCCGAGGTCAGCCAACTGGCAACCTCAATTCTCCTTTTTTCGTGTAGCTTAATGTACTTATAGGTTCCAGAGATTAAGACATTGACATCTTTGGGGAGCCGTTATTCTGCCTACCACATTGTCCAAAGGGCTTTAAAAAAAAAAGTTTTCAACTTTGACTGGATAGCTGATTTTTTTCTTATTTGACTATAAACTATGTAAAAGTACTCAAATGGCATACAATTATTTTGAGAACGAGGGCCTAAATCTGTAAATGAATCCCATCCAGCTTTCTTTTAGGCAAATTGTTTCCATCTGCTTTATATGTTTGTGAATCATAAGGACTGCTGGAAAGACTCAAGAATTTGGTACAAATGAGAAAACCTCATTTGAAGCAAGTGTGAGCTTTGAAAATAAACCACTATTGTGTTTGGATAATAGCCCATTAACAAAGGTTAATCTTACTTAAATCTCAGCACATTTTGATTTTCAAGAATGAACTTCAAGCAATTAGAGTCTGTTGGGTAAACTCTTAAGACAAAATCTGAATATATTGTTCTGAGAAATAATGTAAAAATACATATGTAAACAGTTAACGTTCATTTTTAAAATTAAAAAAAAAAAAACAATGAGAAACCCATCTAAGCAAATAAGAAGCAAATTTATGAAATTAAGCACTTACCAGAGTAACTCAGAAAACTCATTTTTAGCTTATAAGCTAGTGGATACTAAATTGAGACCATTTCTGAACAGAAAGAACTTTGTTTTTCTTCTGTGGGAAATGGAAAGGGTACTAATTAAGAATATGAAACATTATGGCATAATGAAACTACTGAATTGCTCCCAATTTGTCCTGAATTTTGTGAGCTCCAGGGCTGTGGTGGTAATTTTATTCTCTATCTTGTGTCCAAGAATCAGCTACCATCTGCCTCAGAGTAAGTTTACCTATACTGGCACTTTTACTTCCAATCCAATTGTTTATTATTTCACTAATGAATTCTGTCCTCATTAAACCCTTTGGAATATGTATTAAAGTTGTGTTTTGAGTCCAGAAAGAAATATACTATGTTTTAAAAAAATTTTAAGGCTATCTGTTGGGTCTTTTCGGAACATTATTTTTATCCATTCATATAAACAAAATTAAACAAAACTGCAAATTAAGAGGTAAAATGCCCATGCAAACCTATTCTATCTTACTCTGATTTTAAAAAGAAAGAATATTAGTCCATGCCCTCCCGGCCAAATCTGGGTTCTACAAATATTTTCATTAAATATTTCTCAATTCCTACTTAACATTTTCCCTGTACAGCTATGGAAATATAAAAGGTCTATCTCTTGAAATTCTCCCCTGAAAGTCAAAGGCAGGATATTAGCTGTCCCACCCATTAGGGGTAGAGAGTCCTCTGCTTCCAAGTGGCCTGTGTCATGTGAGGCTGCCTTCCAGAAGAAACTGTGCATGTGGTTTAATCTTTCCCTTTTGGTGTAAAATTAGTTGGTAGTTTCTTTTCACTATGCTTTTGACTTGGTTCTGACATCATTCCAATTTTCTCATATAAGTCGCTTGGTTTGAGCCCTGACTTGCATCTAAGTCCTGCTAGCCTTCTTCCCCAAGGAACTTCAGTGTCTCCTCTTCCGCTGGTCCTTCCAGACTGATCTCTCCTTGGGAACTGAAGGATTTGCCCCCCTGGTGCTGTGCACGAGAATTGCCCAGAGACCCCTATTCCCATTCTTAGCTTCCTGGCAGGGTCAGGTGCAAAAGCATTCATTCCTCCCGGGGGGGGGGGGGGAAGGAAGTGAGTGTCAGGGCAGAGGAGTGAGAGAAGACGTCCCCCAGGCCTCATTAAGGTTCACTACAAATCACTTCCTTACCACTGCCTTGCTGCTGGAATTGGCGACTCAGCTGACTAAATCTCCCTCCGGCCTGGGAGCTGCACCAAACCCAGCTCCAGCCCCAGCAACGTTCTCCATTGTCAACCAGTCCCTTGTGAGAGTAAATGAGTCACATGCCTCCAGCTCCTGAGGTGGAGGGCTTGAATCTTCTGAGAAGCTGGAGGAGTCTCAGATGACAAGCGATGACTTGATGACTCCTTACAACAGCACTATTTGGTGCAAAAGAAGCATCCACTACTTTTTTGCATTTTGCTGATATAGGGACCTGCTGTCTCTTTAAATGAAATGTCACTGATCCTGTTTAATTACTCCCCTTAGTGTGGTAGAGGAAAATACTGCAGAAAGGACTTCTACCCATTGTGTGCACCATTGTTTCTGGCACAAATGATTTGGTTTCTCATTTTGATATTCTTTTTGCATATTTCATTCATTATTTTCTTAAATGGAATGTAAGCACCAAATATAGAAGGGAGAAAAAAAAAACAACAAAAAATTTAACTTTTTTTTTTCACAGCCATGAATCTTTTAAGAAGCTCAATAAAAATCAGCCTATAGGTTAATTTCTGAAATCGCGAGGCACTTCCGAAGACACGGATGTGTCAAAGCTTAGAGCAAGCAGAATCATGGCCCTCAGAGTTATAAAAGGATTTTGATTAGCCCTGCTCTAATACGGGCATGTCAACAAAGCAAAGCAACAGCCAAACACAGAAATGCATAAATTAGAGAATACACAGATTCAACAATTGAAATTTTTATAAGTAAATTTTACTCAAAACAAAACCCACCCGTTCCTGTTGCCCGATAGCAAGGCAACTTTGACTGAGGTACAAGATGTACAGAGATCAGAACCAGGTCGCTGTGCTTAATTAAACGCGCTGGGACCGGGAGCACGTCCTGCAAGATGTTCAAACTGTGGTATTTTGCTCTCGCTGATGCACCAAATACAATTTGTTGCCGATCCAAAGGCCTTTTCCTGTGCCCCTCCCCTGCTCACTGCAAATCAGTTTTGTTCAAATATTTGCCACTTTGTGCTTCAAGGAATCTGGGCCTGTCTCCTCAGCCCTAGAGAAGGTCCATTACTCTTTCTAGTGGTTGGTCTATGAAAACACAAACAATAGAATTCTGGCCAATAGTATATGAGGGAAGTGTCTTGGGAGCTTCCTAAGAGAATTTTGCTCATTTTAACAAGGAAACTGAGAAAGAGGATGTGTGTGAAGATGTGATGCCCAGAGCTGGTGTAGCCATGTTGTAACCAAGAGGTAACAAGCCTGAGGAGAAAAGCCAATGCAGTGAGACTTGCAGAAGAGAAAGAGGGAAAGAATTGGACATCTGGTGACTGTGTCCAGCCACAGAATTAACCAACCCTGCAAGGGCCCTAACTCTAGACCTCGTGTTTTACATAAGGAAATAAAGTTCCTATCATTATTTAAGCCAGTCGAATTTTATCCTCAGCAACCTTCCACTGAATGCATCCTAAGAGTTGCCATTGATTACAAAATTTAAGAATTAGCTTTTCTAGTATTACAGGTTACTTTAACTTCTAATTACCGTGACTCTAAGGCCACTGCTAAAACATGCTGTCAATCTGTTACTGATTTTTTTTTTTTAATGAAAATGGCCAGACTAATAAGCAATCATATCAAGAGCAGTATTTATACAGTATAGATTTACATATTAAAAAAGCACGCTCGAGTATCTGACCCAGTTAATACTACCTCTTCGATGCTACCTCTCCTACAAGCTTTTACAGCTTTTAGCTTCCAGACTCTAACTACCACTGTGATTGATGAAAAAGGCTTTCTCTTGCATACCTGCTCTGTGGGGAACGTGAGCAAAAGAGATCTCTACATTAATGCATTTTCAAATATGTTCCAGGAAGAATGTGGCAAGTTTTTAGGGTTATTCTGATGTGCATATGTAAGACCAATTTTAGAAAAGTGTCATTTAGTAATCCAAACTTATTTATGACTGAAAGAATGATAATAATGAGAATAATTATCTTGATTTTAGTAAACATTTATTGAAATCTTAGAATGTATGAGTGAATCCACGAAGTTAGTATGAAAGTAATGTTTAAATAGTAAGGGCTTTGGGCTCAAGCAGATGTGGATCATGGCCTTGAAAGGTATCTGTGCATTTTGTCGGGAGGAAAACCCAAATGAGAGTTCATGTTCTCCATCTGGTTCCTAGGCCATAGTCAGGGTCCTAAGGAAGGCAGGCGGCCAGGGTCTGCCTTCCTTTGGCCTTGGGCTTCTATGTGGGGGGACTTCTGTTAGTGGAAAGCCCCCTGTTCTGCACCCTAGTCCTCTCCAGGTGGGTGATTTACCTGACCTTGGGAGGTGAACTAGGCCGTGGCGGCATCAGCCCCTTCCTCGCTTCTTTTGATTGGGGGTCAGTTTTTCAAGTTTACTCAGGACCAGGGCCCTGTCGCTGAGTGGATAAGTCTGTACAATTCAGCCCAGCTTTTCTCAGTAATCAAGCTGGTATTTTAATCTCCACGTATCTGAATCTCTCAATCAGATCTGAACTCCCAGGCATGGGGAGAGGCTCTCTGAGACTCCAGATTACAAGGTATGCATGAGATGGTGGGAACAGGGGGCGAACATTTCCTTCCCAGTCAAAAATTTTCCCCAAAAACGTGTAGAGAATTACTTGTTTCAGTCCCTTTCAAACAAAAGTTCTCATACGCATTGACTCCTGGAAGCCCTGCTTTTCTGATCATTAGACAGGCACTGAAGACTGCAATTTCCACTTTACTGCAACCTCACTGAATGCTAGGTAGGCAGCTTCTCACGACTGTATGAAATGTCATAACATGTGAAAGCCAGGCTGAGTTCTCCAAAGTCCTCACTACACCGGGTCCAGCCGACTCTCCCCATCTTCCTAAAGCTGCGCAGGCTCAGAGTATTCCGTTCGGAGTGTTTAATGAGTCAGCCATGAGCAGCAACACAGAAGCACTACCCTCAGCGGCTATAGCAAGCAGGGATATTCACAAGTGAGGAAAGAGAGAGAAAAAACATCAAAAGAGTATTGATGAGCACATATGAACTACTCCAGTTCCGTCCAAAAATACTTGAGGAAGAGATTTCAGAAGCTGAGTTTATGTGTTATGTAATTTAAGGGCTAAAATCGATATAATTTATATCATTATCAATGTGACTCCAATTTGAGTTATGTGTTGGCGAGGATAGAGAAAAGATGGGTTGCAGCAAAAATTGTCGTGCTGATGTTTTGATGTCATAATTCTGTGTATGAATTCAGTTTGGGAACATTATTATGAGCTTTTGTGCTTCGATTTGAACATAACGTTTACTTCCTATTTTTGTATTTACCTACAATTGTCTAGAGTATCAGGGACCATGCCTCTTACTTGTAGCCAAGTCTTGTAGAAGAAATTGTTTGGATCCTAGGTCTTGAAAATGGTTCTCGCCCAGTTCCTGAGGCCCAGACTGCCATGCTTTTTTGGAGAGAATGTCTGGCTTTCCAGCAAACACAAGCATAAATGTCACCGTAGCCACCATTAGACCCCTTATCGGACCTCCCCTTCCCCCCCCATCACACCATTATACTCTCCACCCTGCACCAGCCTCAGCAGAAAGGAAGGGGTTGTAAGCTAAGGGCCAAGAGGTTTATGATTTGGAGGATGGAGGTGGGCATATAGACCAGCATATCCAGTAAAGTGTTGTAGGTGTATATGGGGTACATAGAGGGGTCAAATAGGGTGAAGATATGTCTAAGAAAAGAACAAGTCTTTGGTCCAGGCATAATTGATAATACTATCCCTGTTCACTTTTAAAACTGTATGTATTTGAATGACAAATTGGATGGCCACCCTAGTCTAGGAAAGGCTGATCTATTCTTGAAACTTGAAAAAAAACATCAACAGCATCTTAAGGATGAAGTTTACATCATAGTGTAAAAGTGAGTTACCTATGGTCAGGGCCTACGACTCATGGGCTATTCGCCTTCAGTGCCAAGCACTGATGAGTGTGTGTGTGTGTGTGTGTGTGTGTGTGTGTGTGTGAGAGAGAGAGAGAGAGAGAGAGAGAGAGAGAGAAACTTGAATGAATATGCAAATTGAATGAATACTGTCAATTAAATTACTAAAATAACATTAAATAATTAAAGTAATTTTCTTTTTAAAAAACATTTTTTTTTCCAAAAAAGTTTATCAGGAGGTTTTAAGTGAACTGATTTAAGAGGAAAAAAGCGATTTTATCAGTAATCTCAAAAGACAACTGGTCTTAGAAAAATCCCTTGTCTTCATTTCCTACAGGACAATAAATGACATGAGGATTTGTTAGATGAAAATCTCCCAGAAGTTTCTGGGAATAAAGATGTGCCAGAAATGCAGTCATGTCCCTCTGGCCCCAGTGCAGAGAGAACTTGACAAAGAAAGTACAAGACTTATTTTTAAATTGTAGATGGAGCTGGGAGACAGGTCTTAGAGAGAAAATGAAGTAACCATTATTTCTAGCTTCATATGACTTGACAACTAATAAAAAAACCCACACATTTTAGCTTGAAGTTAGTCATAACCATAAGTTGGTCCAGATTTTTTTTTTTTTTTTATCCAAGCTTTCAGAAAGTCTTCACAGATAAAAGAGTTTGGAATCATAGATGCCATCAACTCTCCTCAAGAGTGGAATTATCTACTAAGAGAATCCCACCTTCTCCCACAGGTGGAAGTTGACCATTTCTTTTGTGTGGCTTTCAGCAGTCCCTGAGGGTCCTCACTGCAAGCTCTTAACCTCCTTTCTCCTACCTGGAGTTCCTTCATCAGAGAAGAATTTCACTCTATGCAAAAACAGGTGAAGGACTTAAAATACAAACAGCCAATTAAAGGGCTAATATCTGAATTCAAATGATTTCAAATGATTGCAAAATCAGCACATCCAGCCCTTAAAGTGAATAGCTGTTGATTAATTTAAAACAGGGAAATGCAAAGGTACTGAAAAATCTAAGAAAGAGACGATGGAGGAAAGAAAGTGTAAGGTTTTTACTTTATAATTTTCCTTAGAACTAGCCGTTTGTTGTTCTTCCAAAGTATTGCCTCCAGCTATTCATAGAAAGATAATATGGGAAGTGAAGTCAATCATTCATACAATTATGTTTTACTGAACAAAAATATTACTGAAGTATTAATGGAGAACTAGAGTATTGCTGAGAGAAGGGTATGTGTGCCTGGCCTGAGCAGGTATATACAGTGTTTCTTTATTTGTTCTAAGGTATCTCAAGTTCACTCTTATGCTACCACCAACTCACAAGAAAGATACTTATTCTCTACTTTTCTCTAGTACATAACTCTTTTGGACAAAAAGAAATATGTGATTACAAATTCTATATGAAAGAGCAGCATAGATTTTGAAAAAATGGGAAATTAAAAAAAATCAAAATACGAACATTGTTGAATAGATGTCTAGCTTTCTTATGAAGATGCTTATTTTATTTTTAGAAATAAAATATGATGAATAAAATATAAATATCTTAGAAATAAAATACAACCAATAAAATATAAATATACTAAATGTATAAAATATAAATCTTTCTCTGAAGGAGCAATCGACAATTTAAAAAATTTATTTCTGCAGTTAATTCCTTACCCAAAATTATTGTTACACGCTTGGCTATAGAGGCTTTGCATTTTGATCGAGGATTTAGTTTTCTTTAGAGAATAACTAACACACATCACCGCCCTAATAACTTTCCCATGACATTCTCCTACACAAAATATGGTCGATGAAAAAGCTTCAACTGACTGAAGCCTATCTGTAACTTATTCAGAGTAGAAAAGGGGAAGATTGGCATGTTCCTTATTCATGAAATAGGGGGAAAGGCAAAGCCAAAAACTTTTGTAATCAGCATAAGTTCTCTTTTATTACATTCAATTCCTGTTTCTATGTATAGATCATGAGTAATTTGCTCACATATGGTTTTAACACGATCCAGTATCAATATAATTAGACCATTTTTCTCAGCTCATACTGGTAGGCCCGCAAAAGGAAGATGGGAATGACTTCTCGTTTCTGTAGAGGAAAAGTATTTGGAAGACAATATAGGAAACATACTTGAACTATTGCACTCAGAGACATTCTCCTCTTACTTCTAGCAAAGATGGAAGGGACCACAGCTGGGGCGGACTGGCTTGCAACACACCAAACTCAATTCTTCAGAAAATAAGAATATGCACTGGCCAATATGGGGGCCACTACTCACATATGACTATTTAAATTTATATTATCTGTGATAAAATACAATGAAAAATTCAATTTCTCAGTTGCACTAGCAAGAGTTAAAGGGCTCCAGAGCCACACGTGGCAAAGGCCTACCATTCTGTACACTGAGCAAACAGTATTTGCCTCATGGCAGAACTACTGAGCAATTCCGAGCGAGAGTCCATTTCTCAGTCTCTTTTCCAGTTATTGAACTGTAATTAATGAAATGTGAGAAGAAATGTGTACCTGGTCTTAAAACCTGGCAATCACAACTCTTCACCCTCTTTCCCCTTCTATGGCAAACTTGGAAGTTGTGTGTTGGAAATGGAAGAGCCACAAATTAGTAAGAGCCTTAGCTAGTGACAAAGGACAATACAATATCACAGGTGAACTTGACTCAGCTTTCAGCAAAAGTCAGACTAAGGAAATGGCTTTTCTACTGTTATTTTGGATGGCCTCCAAGTAGGTGCCACTCAGTTGATAGAAGTTTGGGGCCAGAGTACAATGGCAACAACAACAACAACAACAACAACAACAACAACGACAACAAAAATCAGGAATATTATGTTTAAGGAAGAAATTTGGGATTTTTCTACTCAAAAAATATATTTAAAAGTCTAGTCAATTTTTACAAAGCTGTACTGTCAAGAAATGAGAAGTCTGGACTGAAAATTGAGTTTGAAACACCCCTGATATCCCAAACCTGCTGTAACAGAAAACTTATGTGTCCTCCTTTTGGGCATGCTTCCAAATTCTGGTTTTGGCTGTGGCAGTGGTTACTAAAGTGCCAGGTGAGTCCCCCTAGGGGACAGGCCAGAGCTACAGAGAGCAGCGAATGAGTGAGTCCCTTCAGAAAGTAGGAGCGAGAGTCTAAGGGAGGAACTTCCCCACTGCTAGGCAGGAACATTTCACGAAGCCTCACTGGGACAGGATTCCATTCTTACTATGCACCAGCGACTGCTGTGCATCTCCCATTCTTTCCTTTTGCAGATAGGAGTGTTGGTACCTGGCCTCCTAGCCTCAGAACGCTGTTGCATTTTGAACGAGCTGTTGGGCTGGGGAAGTGAAGGCAGATATCTTGCCGTTTAGAGCATAGGTCGCCAAATAACAGAGCTGATTGAAAGGATTAACTATCAACTGGAGGTTCTGGACTTTGAACTGAATTGAGTAATTGTGTAATTTGACCTGTCTCCTTTCAAAACTTGGCTCTATGTGATCTAATGTTCTCATTTTATCAAAGGGGAAAATGGCATTTAGAGGACAAAGAGGATGGGTCTAAAATCACATGCAGAATCAGAAATAGAGCCACGGTTCCTGGATGTTAAGTCCACTACCCTTTTCACAATGCTGTTTTTCAACTGGTTCTAAACTTACCAACAAAGAAATCTAATATGCATGTGTGGTTTTGGTACTAAAAAAATTAACTTACAAACGGATGGGATATTTTCTGAAAGTATTCATTTAAAATAATAAAATATTTCCACATTAAAATAAATTAATTTCAGGTTAATATTTTAAGCCTATGTAGATATTTGGTGTCATCACGAATTATAATTGTTGATCATTTTAAAACGATGTAGTTGTATACAGGGAATGCAATTAGCATTAACGTATTGGCTAGGTGGAGAGCCAGATGAGAAAAAGAGTAAATAGGGGGATCATTTTATAAACTATATAAATGTCTAACCAATGTACTGTATATTTGAAAATAATAAAATTAAATGAAATTTAAAAAACTATATAGATGTGATTTAAGGAATTTTAAATATCTGAACTCTATACTCTAATGACAAAGTCCTCAAATAGAATTGTTCTAAGAAACACTTTCTATCCCTTCACTAAATCATCTTAATATTTGTGTTTTATATATTTTTTTCTTTGTCAGCTTTCTCTGTGTACTATTAGGATCTGTCATTGGTAAATTCATCATATTCTAATGCTGTTCTCTTCTGAGATACAGAAAATAATACATTGATTAACATTTTAGACAAAGATTCTTTGAGTT
>JAQQSQ010000882.1:0-13557 GCA_028627145.1 Eidolon dupreanum | reverse complement strand
TAATTTTTACTTTCTTCCTTCTGTCTGCATTATCTAAGCTTTCTACAATCATGTGCCATCATGTCATAAGAAAAAAAAAAGTTATTAAAAATTTCATTTAAAAATTCTTGTTAATTATTTAGGCCTAGCACACATTTTAAGTTAGCATTTGGTTGGCTCTCTAGTGACCAGGCCAAACTCACTCGCGGCCAAGGAAATATCTTGGAAATCTTCAGACAAACTTTATTTATTCTGGCTGCACTTTTTCCTACTCCGGTATTCAGTGTATTGTGCCAAGAAAAGATCCACTTTCAATTGGAAATCCATTTGCAGAGAGATTAGAATACTAAAAAGTAGACACTGGAGTATGAGCTGAGAAATGATCCATTTTAATGAACAGTAAATTTTAAAAATGGACTTTGTACTAATGCGATAATGAAAAACATGCTAAACCATCCTGATGTTGTAAAGAGCCACATGAGGTATGACTATAAACAAGAGAAATTGATTTTTAATAAACTCACTGAAATTCAGTTTATAAGGCATGTGAGAAATCAGTTTCCTGATTTTATAGACACACTTCTTTTTTGATTCAAGATTTTATTTCCCAGCTTGATCTCCAACCTCATTCACTACGCATGGCTCCGATTTACATTTTGTTCACTCTCAGAGGATGAAGCTTTGCCCTCTTTGAAGATAGTTTTTTCAAACTGAACATTAGTCATGAAGGCAGTTCTAAAAGTTCCAAAGAGGGGCTCAGCTTCCAAGAGGGACGAGAGACAACACTCACTCAAGTGTGGAAATCTCAGTGCGTCTGTTTTTAAAAAATCTGTCCAATTATCTGAGAAAGCATCTGGGCCCCGAGCTGCTGTGGGCAATCTGAGGAGATCGTTGAAGTGCACCTAGGGTGGCAAATGGGGAGGAAGGGTAGAGAGAAGGAGAAGGTAAAATTCCCAAACAAAAACCTATTGTTTCCTTTCTCACTGGTTAGAGTGTTGCATCTATTGGTCAAACATACTTTAGTGCAGCCCTGGGGGCCTGACGTCATATGAAGATGATGGAGTGTCACTTTGTGCAACTCAGAATGAAGGGACATAATGGAGCATCTCTCTCATAGTTCTTAATTGGACTGCACATCAGAATCACCCAGGAGCTTCATCTCAGTGATAGCAGCTTCTGATTGCTGAGCATCTACCCTGTGCCCTCTCCAAACTATCTCACTTCATCCTCCCAGCAGGCCAGTGAGGGAGAAGTTACTTGTATCCTCATTTCAAGTAACTCTATACAAGAGTACTGAAACTCACAGAGATGAAGCTTCCAAGGTCGCCTAGATGGCTGGAAGTAGAAGCCATTTGGACCCCAGGCAGTTTAATCCTGAGGCCTTTGACCTCTTCTGTACAGTATTTCCAAAGCATGGATCCCCACAGATCCCTAACTGCTCTGACTCTGAATGCCCATGTCACTCTGAGCACTGATTCCTACTGCTCCCCATCATTTTGCAAACAGGAAATCTATACTCAGAGAGTTCTAGCTCCTTGCCCAGGGTCACAGAGTAATTAGAAAATGGAAGTTTGAACCGGGGTTTAAGAAGAAGGCCCTGGACCTGGGAAGGAAGGACCCCAGTCCACACTGACTTCATGTCAGTGTATGCAGCTGACTGTGTGATCACAGGTAAGGCTCCTCTTCTGAGTGGCCCATCTTTCTTGAACTTCAGAAGGTTTTTGTGTATCTGATGATGTTTCCCCTTTGCCCCTGTTTTCAGAGAGAGCTTGAGTTCTGCCTAGTTGCTTCTGAAGTGGCTCCTGCAGAGTTTGTATTAGTGTATGTTCCTATCCTTCAGGCCCAGATAAAAATATAGATAAGTGAAAATTTATTGCAGTTTTGCTTGGTCAGACAAAAGCCCCAGTAATCTGAGAAGGAGTAGGGATAAAAGGAGAGTTGTCACCAGCAGTAAGTAGGTGGTGAAGGTTTTCATTTGGGGGCAAAAGACTTTATTCCAGGGGGTAAGTTTATACCGCCCAAATTTAGCTGCACAGTGCCTGGCAGGCAGTCACCCTCACAATGCTCCTGCTCTACCAAGCATGCAGTTTCCTCTAAGCGAAACTCTAAGCCATGTGTGGACCTGGCACACAATGCATTTTTTTGAGGCGTGGTTGGGGGAGAGATTTGCTTGTGAAGTTTCCTGAAATTGCCATTACCCCAGACCTGCTGTCCTGATAGGGGAAGTTGGACCCCCTCTGCTTCTGCACCACATGGCTGGACTTTCATGGATGGTACCCTTCCTCATGTAATACTGTTCTGTTGCCACTTCAGTAGGGCGAGGGAAGAGAGGGTGATTAACACAGAGATGCACCAGCCCAGGCAGGCTAATAATCTATGCCCCTTCAAACTGACATTCTTTAAAAATTTGTTCAACATTCATTTAGAAGAAAAGTTGGGTGCTGCCAAGGGAAAGGGAGAAAAAGAGTGCTAGCTATATAACTCTGCTCCATGCAATTCAGCTCTGGCCCCAAACGTGCACACCAGCAGCTTAGTGGCATCTGCCAATACTCAAATGTGTACCTGGGGTCTCCTTCCCACCTCTCTTCTGAGTTTCTGTATAAGCTTGTATTCTTTAAGAGCAGTCATTTGCCATAATTCATGGTCATGCTTGTGTGGAAGGCTTAAGCCATTTTGGTAGACCCACCTCTCAATCCCAGTTCCAAAGGTAAAATCCTTCCAAACTTAATTGTGCACAGCTGCAAGAGTTTGTGTGTCAGGAGACACATAACTTGTGCATAAATCCTGAATTGTCTTCAACCAAGTAAAAACAAAGCTTTAAAAAATATATTTATTCTTAGTAAGTTGCAGCTGTCTTGAGTGCACCATTTATTCTGACCTCAAGCTACAAAATTTTTAAATGTCGATGCTCTGCTTAGAAGATAATTTGTAAATTTTATAAATGCCAACAGTCAAGAATTTTTTGGTGTAGATTTATTGAGAGGAGAAAATATTTTGCAAGAGCCCTGATCTTCATTACCTTCACTTAGTTTCCTTGCAATACTTAAAACCGCCCCTATTAACTTCAGATAGAGATGACTGCCAAACGACATATTACGTGTAGTATAATTCCAATTATGTAAAAAAATAACGTGCATAGAAAAAAATATGAATAGCGTACTATGTTTGTCACTGGAAGTTAGGATTGCCAAAGATTTCATTTATTTTTGTGTACTTCTCTGTATTTCTCAGAGTTCTCACACTAAACATGTATTATTTTTATAATTAATTTTAAAAAACAGTAAATATAGGCAGAAAGTAATGTGCATCCTGAGAAGCCAGACCAACTGTACTGAGGACCAGTTCTAAAAGCTGATGTGCCCAGAATTGTGGCGGGGGAGGGGGGAGCGGTGTCATAACCTTGTGTGGGACTGGGGAATGTATAAACCCAAAAAAAGACATCCCAGAGGCCAACAGGGCTGCAGGATTCCATCCCTGCACTCCTCTGGGAATGAACTCATGGTCCTTCTCCTTCCGCTTTCTTCTCTCCGTCTGGGGCCATGATATAATCTTGATACTCATATACAGCGTGACCAAGGCAACCACCTCATTTTCTTTTAAGACTGTGCAGCTGAGTCTTACATTGCTATTTATAGGTAAGGTGTTCTGACTCTACAGCCTTCCCACCCACAGCAGCTCGGAACCTCAGTAGCAATAAGCTCCACTCCTGGACTGCCCCATTTCAGTTATAAAGCTCCACCAGCAGAGTGGCTCATGTGCTATGCTAACTATCTAGGAAAACCTGGACCCATCGAAGCCTGCATAGAGGAATTTACCAAGAAACACTCTCTTCCCTACTCTAACCAGGTGTCTTCCAACGGCCCTCAAGCTGTTACTCCTCCTCCTTCCTCTACTCATCATCCTGTAACACCTACGAACTTTCCTGGACATTCTACCAATTCCCTGGGGATTGTGAACCACCTCATAATATCTGTAGGACCCTCTACAAGGGACCAAAGAAAGACAGAAAGCTGTAATAGATATTATTCCAGAAATTCTTATTTTGGCACTATTGGCATTTTGGGCCAGGTAATTCTTTGCTGAGGCGCAGAGGGATGCCCTGTGCATTATAGGATCTTTAGCACTGTCTCTGGTCTTTACTCACTAAATGCCAGTAGCACTCCTCCCCTAGTTTGATAACCAAAACTGTCTCAGACATTGCCAATTGTATCCTGAGGGACAAAAACCACCCCTGATTTAGAACCACTGCACTATATACATGTCCACAGATCCTTTTTGGATAGATGACTTTCTTCTTATCACACCCATGCCACATAGCCCTGACACAACACAGAAGATAAGTTGCAAGACCTACAGTGTGCACACACATTCACATCTTATGTTTTACAGATGCCTCAGGTAATGAGCCCAACAATACCCCACTTTAGTAATAGCAGTTGACATATGTCAAGTGCTTATTAGGTGTCAAACATTTAATCATCTCATTAAAATGTACAACTATTTATGAACTGACTATCATTACCATCTTACAGCTGAGATTTCTGGGTTATGGACAGAATTACACAGGAAGTGGGTGGCAGAGCTGTGATGGGACTCCAGAGCCCAGGCTCTTAATGTGCTCATTGTTTTCCATCGTATTCCAATCTGTCTGGAGAACAGGAAGAGAAAGCAAGAGACATATCCCAGTTACCTGTGATGAATAGGAACTGGTTAAGTATAGGCCCACAGAACTTACCTGGATCCTGTTGGCCAAGCTCTTCACCTGATCTGATAGTAACTAGCCAGTGAAGGCTTCCCATGAAACCATGCACCAACTCTAGGCCAGGAAAGGAGTGAGTAAGTATGGGTCATGTCTGAGGAAAAGCTAGCTGGTGGCCAACTTAGTTATGCCATATTATAGGCACCCCTCTGGCTTCAGCTGGGCATGAGAGGACGTTACAGTGGACATATTATGTTCTAAGGATTATTCCCAACTTGGCACTTCTACTTTCAGAAACAGAAGTTTTGAAAGTAGAGAGAGTTGCTTCTTCTTGGAAAGGCTGAACAATGGTTCTGAGGTCAGAGCAATGAGGAACAAGGGTCAAAACAGTGCCCCACCTGCACTTCACTACCGTCTTTTCTCATTCTGTTTTGACCTTTGTTTCTCATTGCTCTGACCTCAGAACCATTGTTCAGCCTTTCCAAGTAGAAGCAACTCTCTCTACTTTCAAAACTTCTGCTTTGTAGAGTTTAATGCTTTCTATCAAAAGAATCCGTAGACTTGTTATTTCACCCATCTCTGAAAAACTTGCAGCCCACACAGTGCATGCCCAATAGATGTTAGTTTCTTTCGACTCTTAAGCAATGGATCCCACTTAACTTTTCACTAAGAACTTCACATTTGAGAATTATCGTTGCAGAAGCCCCAGTAGGGCAATCGATTACCTCTTTTCTGGCTGAGGCTGCAGAAAGCTCAACCCAGGTCCTAATGAATATCACCAACTTGGAGTCCTGCTGAATATCACTTTATTTTAGGTTTTTGCACAATATTTACAAAATCTAACTTTAAAAAAACTTGTTACTTTTAAAGTCAATGAATTCCCTTAATTCAGAAACACATTCCCAAACGAGCTGATAATTTGGTGCTGAACAGTTGTATTTGGCTCAGGGATGCCATAAAAATGCTCCCTGGACCCAGGGGAGACTGGAAGAAAGAGCAGGGTAAGCTCATTTAGTCCCTAACCTCCACTATTTTGTCACAGTAGGAATGTAAATTCTGCTTTGGAGATTACATCAGCTTTTGGATGGTTTCAGCAAGCTCCCCCAGATAAGACTAAGGGTTATTTTTCTTTGCCTTTTGGCCAGAAATAAATATTTATATCAAGAAAAGATTGCCAAGACCTGGAAAGTATTTGAATTATTTAATTAGCCCTATAAAAGGATTCACTGTGATTAGTGTTTGAATTGGCTAATGAATTTTAATCCTGGTTTTATCCCAAATCCATTAGACAGTCTCCAACTACAAGGAACAACTCTGGGAACTTATTCACCAGTTTATAAAGAAAATTCATTGATCCAAGGTCAAAACTTGCAAATGTACACATTCGAGTATATGGTTCAGGAACAGGAGTCCATTACAGTATATCAGTGTTTTGGATGGTGCCTGAACATTACCACAGAGCTTTTCAACCCTGATCCTCTCTCATGGGAGACATGCCTCCTACTATTATCTCACTTGGCCCTTGGAGAGTCTTGGCCATTTGCCTCTAAAACGGTCAAGTATAAAGAGACTCAGCTCTGGGGTACTTCAGGCTACATCATAAAATAAGCTGTGAGATTATAACAATATAAAATGGCTAACTAGTTTAAATTACATATATCTGTAAAAAAAGCTACCTGGGTTGACTTTGGGCAAGTCATTTCAACAAACCTGAGTTTGAATTCCAACTCTGATAGTTATTACTGATGCAACACAAATTTAATTAACTAACCTCTCAGAGATTCAGTTTCCCAAATTGTTAACAATAAAAAATAGTAATGTCAGGTGAGATCATGGATGTATAGTGTTAGACAAAATCAGTATAAATATTGATACAGATACAGATATAGATATAAATATAGATATGGATATAGATATTTGTGTGAATTTATGGATATATGTATATATATATGTGCATGTGTGTACATATATATGTATACACACATTAGCTAAAACTTTTCATTTTCCTAGGAATTCTTAATGCCTGAAAAGATGTTAATTTGATAGAACAATGTCATTAAACAAGCAGACATTTTGAAAATTTTAATCATCAATTCCTCTGATTTTAAAACACACATTCATATCATCTATTTTAAAGGCATTAATACCCGTATAATGTAGAATAATGTTTACTAAATGTTTATTAAGTGCCAAGTAACTTGTTTTGTACTTTATGCACTCTTATTTACTACCCACACAATCCCGTGCAATGATGTCATCATCACCATTTACAGACAAGGAACTTGTCCTCAGGCGCACACTAGTAAGAAAAGCTGGGATTTGAACCTGGATCTGTTCGACTTTGAGGTCTACCCCACCCCACTCTGTGCCCTGTACTCATCCCCAGGGATGCCCAGCTGTCAAGCTTGGGATGTTTGGCATAATGACAGTCATGGGTATGCACTGAATTCCTAATATCTTTGATAAAAGGCAAAGAAATTTATATTTACAAATCACCTAAAAATTCCCTTAACTTCTGATTTCAAACTCCCACCACTTCTTAATTTCCTCCCCAGTTGCAAACAAGCCAAGGGCTGGTTTTAGCTCCCGGTGCTCATTTCCCAGGCCCACTCAGCACTAACAAGCAGTGAAATGGCAGCCTGGTGAACAGAGGAGCACAAGGCCTCAGTCGTTACTGGAGTGGATTATGGCCCCATAAATATCACATCACCACTGGTTTTGGCAGAGGTGGTGGCGAGGTTGGCATGGCTCCTGAGCCAAACGTGGCCCAGCGGAGGAAGAAGGCTTTGTGCCCTGCTTCCCGAATGGACGTTCCAGGAAGAAGTCAGATGATTCGAGTTATGGAAACCAAATGGCGCTCCTTTGTTTAGAGAGAGAGAGAGGAAAAAAGTCACTCATTTTTGTGGTAAAATAAAAACAGGCTCCAAACCAAACAACCCTTCTCAGAGCAGAAAATACCAGCTCCCCAGAGTGGGCCCACAGCCTTGGAGGCTGATAAACTGATGGAAGGCCGTGTCACGCCTGTCTTACAGTCTCGGCTAAGTCCTCAGTCCTCCCAGCCAGGTTTTCCTCTGCTTTGCTCCAGAAATTGTTGAACTCCCAGGCTGAAATGGAAAATGAAGGAGAAAGAGAAAGGTCTACTTGACTAGGCCAATCTTGTCCTTTTACTCTGTCCCACTGGGTTGGGAGGGAAGGGAGAGGCACTGTGCAGAAAAAGCCCCAGAAGTGAACATGGGCACAGGGGCCTGCAGGCCACTGGAGTCTCCCTGATGTGTCACTGCTGTGCACTGACTCGGAGCCCTCCTCAGCGTGAGCCAGCTCTTCCCCCCGAATGTAGCCAGGAGTCACGAGTCCTCCTGTGGCTGCTCTGTGGCTCAACGGGCAGCAGTTTGCATTCCCAGGTATTACTAGTGCTTGTACAGCAGGGTAAGCCATGGCTGAGAGAAAATAAACGTAAGTTCAGGTCAGCCACACCTGTCCAAAGTTTGCTTTATTCTCTAATACAAGCCTTTCCTGGAATGGAGAAACTCTCCACAATGAAAGAATAATAATAAGGAATTCAGTTCTAGTCTCGGATTGACCTCTGACTTGCTGGGCAACCATGAGTCACTATCTCCTCTCTGAGCCTCAATTCTGCATCTGGAAAATGAGCCTAAGTATCCCTGCCTTAATTCACAAGTTCATTATGAGGAAAAGATAGTTCATATCAAGAGATGGCAACCAGAATACCTGGGTGTGGATCC
The DNA here is from genome assembly GCA_028627145.1 of Eidolon dupreanum. Classification (NCBI taxonomy): domain Eukaryota; kingdom Metazoa; phylum Chordata; class Mammalia; order Chiroptera; family Pteropodidae; genus Eidolon; species Eidolon dupreanum. The sequence goes on along the minus strand of JAQQSQ010000882.1, from coordinate 5,136 downwards.
AAGCTCCCCTATGTAAGGTTGGGCAAGTTTCTTCATCTCTGTATGTCTGCCCCTCACCTTTAAAATGAAGAGAATAATATCCTTCCCTGATAGCACTGCCAGACACTTAACTTTAATTATGTGATGTATGTAAGCACTTAGAGAGCACCTACACACTGTCTGCCCCCAGGAGTATCACTGTCATTGTCATCACAGATGGGAAAACATCTTGAAAATAATAACGCTCAGCTCAGGTACTGGGTGATCTGCCACGGTTATCATAAGCTTTATAATTTCACTCAACACACCTTCCCCTCACTTTTCCAGCAGCATTCCATAATATGCCAATGCTAATTCTAAATCTTAGGGGAACCTCCAATAGCTTCCTGTTGTTTTTAGGAAAAATCCCAAAAGCCCCACCATGGTCTACAAGGCCTCAGTCACCTGGTCCTGCTGTGTTTTCTAGCCTCATGTTGAGCCATTGTCTCACTCAAATACAACAGCCTAATTGGCCTTTTAGCTCTCCAATGATCTGGGCTGCTTTCTGCCCCAGGACCTTTGCAGTGCTGCCTCTCTCTCATTCCATATCCTCTTCACCCAACCTTCAGGTTTCAGCTTCCAGAGTCTTTCCTCAGGAAGCAGTTCCTGACCTTCCAGGTGAGAGCCCGCCCCCTCCTCCTTCGTGCTCACCACAATTATAATTACATAGTAGCTACTAGCATGCCAGCTCCTTGAGTTGAGGTGCTTCATCTGTTCTCACTGCAAGGCTTAGCAAAATATCTGGTACGTGGTAGATATTCAAAAGAATCTTTTTAAATAAAAACGAACGTGTTCAATAACTAACTCCCCTGCAGCTTCTGTAAAATTTATGAAAACAGAGGTTGTTTCTCTTCTCAAAGCCTGTGTCTCTAGCACATAGTAGACCTTCTATAAATAGTTGTTGAGCAAATGAATGAACGAATAAATGACATGGAATAACCTCCCTAACTTTTCACCCCTTGAAAATTTCCCGAGACATCAGGGGAAACTATAATTAACCATCCTCTTCCTCCTCCCTCCATGAGGACATAGGGCTTAGTTAGAGGACTCAGACGTGTCCTCTAACTCCCATCCCAGTTAGCTCTGTTCCTTAATCCAGGCAAGGAGGGCATGGGGCTTCCTAATCTCCACGGGGGAAAGTGTGTTGTGTCAGCCACATTCAAATGTCATTAGAGACATCAGTTTCATAACAAATGCCAACAGCAGAATATCATCCTTCAATTGCATATGTATTCTTTCTATCTTCTAGCGTAGATATTTGTGTACACAGCTTGATATAAAGGACACAAATTATTCATCTTTGTATCACCTGCAAGTCCTACCACAGTCTTGTGTACAGAATATGCACCCAATAAATGTTAGAATTTACTCTGTGAGTGTATATTATACAGCGTATATATACTATAGTCCAACATTCAAATACTCCATATAGTATAGGAAGGAACTGCTACTATGCAATGAGTATAGTAACTCTTCAGCTCTGCTTCTGGCCCCAGAATCTGGGACACAATGAAGTTCTTAAGGAGTTCTTGATTGAAGTTGCTTGAGCTTTCCCAGTCTCTTTTTCCCAGGATAAGAGCAAGAACTTCCTCGCCTACGAGGTTCCTCCATTCTAATCCATCTTTCACAGCTGTATCTGCTAAAACTTCTAAAACTCATCCTTTCAAGTTTTTCTCCAAAACTTCCAAAGTTCTTTTCATAGCTAATAGACCTATGTCCATATCCCTCAGTCTAACTCAAAGAGCTTGAACCATACTTCTTCCTATGCTGTTCTTTTCAAGTTCTACTTATGTCCTACCTGTGGACATATCTTTGGTTTGCTCTGTCTTTGCTCATGCCATTCCTCCCACCACAAATGTATCTTCTTCGTCTCTGCCCTGTAGCACAGCTCAAGTTTTGTGTTCCCTATGACCTCACTGCATTACCTACTTAAAGGAAGCTCTCTGTCTTCTGAAGCCAAATGATATTTTGGTTTGGCCACTTCTTGTTTTTGTCAGTGAACTTTTTCTGTGAATATGGCTTCTCTCTCAAACTAGACTTAGATCCAAAGCTCCCTGAGGACCAGTCTAATATTTTCTTACTTCCCCTTAGTTATGCCTGGTCTATATTTGCTCGTCAATTAACTCAGCTGGATGTATGGGGTCAGGGACTAGTACGCGGGCAGGGGACCTTGAGTTCACTCTAGTGAATTTTACAGCTCAAGATGAAAATCTGTTTCAAATAGTTATTGCTTTTCAGGTGTCTCCCAGGACTTGGTTGATAGTCTCTAGGAGTCACTGAATTCGAAATTACAAATTTGCCTCACTCCTCTTAATCTGGTGACTTCCTTTTTGCAGATGAGAAGCCCTTTACTGTGGAAGACACTTATTTGCTGTGTCCAGCACCTATCTTAAAAGAAGTTGGCATGTAAGTTTCCACCAGCATTGAACTTCACAGCCAGGGAGGAGAGAGGAGGTGGAGGGGACAAAGGGAAGAGAAAGAAGTATCTTTCTTCATTGTCATAAGGGAGCCTTTCTCTAGACTCCTCCAGGTAATGATGATGATGCCAATGCTTACAGTGAACCAGGCACCAAGATAAATGTTCTGCAAAGGGTATATCACTTCATCCTCCCAAGTTCCCAACATCATCCCAATTTTACAGATGTAGAATCTGTAGCTGAGAGAATTTAAGTAGCTTGCCCGAGGTCACGCAGCAGTAAATGAAAGAGTTGGGGCTCAAACCAAGGTCTGTCTGGCTTAATCACAGCTACATTTCTAGAAAGCCCTCACACACATTACCTTGCCCTGGTAGATGATTATCTCCTCCTTAGAGATAATGAAGCTCAGAAAGGATAAATGGGTCCACAGCTGTTTCAAAGCCCCAGATTCAGACCTTCTGAGGCCCAGCTCCGTGCTATTTCCTCTACGCGTCTGTGGAGTACCTGGTATTCACCCAGATTGTACAAGTTTCTCTGAATTTATTTAAGGGGGAACATCTCATGGTGGTGTAATTTTAATTGTTAATGAGTGGTGATAAATATATTCAACAGAATAAAAGAATTAGCACCCTGAGCAAGAAAAGAAATATGTGGGGAAACAGAGAAGCAATGTTTATGAGGGAACACAAACTAGCCTCTCTGTAAATATGTCTATAACGGGCTAAAGATAGAATGGTGGCTTTATGGAAAAAATGCTAAACTTATTCATCTGAATTCAGCTTTCGATCATTTGTTCAATTGTAAAGCCTCCAGTCCAGTTGCTTAATAGCAGCCTACAGTCGCACCAATTCCACACACTAGCCCTGGACCCATGCTGCAAAATACAGGCTCGAAACGTTCCAGTGAGTTTCATATAGATGGGAGGACGTAGAAGGCAAATTACTTCATATATTGCTGTACTTCTGTTGGTTTGCTGGATAATAACAAAGCCGCCTCACCAGAATCAGGTCGCTACGAATCCAGATAATGACAACAGAACATTAAGTTTATAGCTTGACCACTTTAACCCCACTGATTTGGACCGTTTTAAAAGAATACTTCATCTTACTACAATGTAACAAGTAAATTAAACGGAAGCAGGTTTTGCCCATTGGATGCAATTTGCCGCAATGCAAGAAAGGCTGAGCGCACTGCCTTGCTACACCAGCCGAGTGCATTCTGATGTCTCCCTAGAATGTTAGAGGTGGAGGGGACCTAAAGACTATGCACATTTTACTAAGGAGACAGCTCAGGCCCCCAAGGGAAGAGACTACAGTCCCAAGGATAGTTAAGAGCAGACCCTACAGGGGACCTATGTGTCCAGCTCTCGGCCGCTTGCTCCTTGCACACCACACTGAGTGTCTCTGGTTTCTTTGTTGTCATTGCAGGAAGGCTGCACTCCAGGTCAGCATGAACGATGGCCTCTCTTTCATCTCCAGTTCTGTCATCATCACCACTACACACTGCGTAAGTCATCACCTTTCCTTTTACTGAAAGCTTCATTATCCTTCTCATCTCCCTGGAAAGTTTTCTGATTCTGCATTCTGTTCACCGAACCTTAATCCCAGCACTGCTAGGCCAGCCATGGGCTGGGCCAGGGGTGCGCTGCACCCTGGAGTGTATCAAGAACACCTGTGTTTAGCTTCTCCAGGTTCCCCACTTCTGTGACTGAGGGTGATACCTGAGCACATCGGCATGACCAAATGGTAAGACAGGCCAGCATCTGTGCAGTAGTGAAGGGGGAGGCCTGAATGGAGTGGGTTTAGAAGAAAATGCCCAGAAAGAAATTGGACAGCATATTCAGAAAGCACATCTAAGGGAGTTTTTCTCTAAAGTGAGCAGGAAAAATGGGGCAGTAACTGAAAGAAGATTTGGAGTACAAAGAATCTTTTATTTAGAATGGAGAAATTGTAGCTTCTTTATATGATTATGGAAACAATCCAGGAGAAAATGGAAAATTGATGCAGCAGGAAAGAACAGGGGAAAGGGGTCCTAAGCCATAGGGATTGGGAGGCAGGAGCAGGGACTGCATACCCCTTGCCAGCTCTTCAGACACCCCTTCTCTGGATCCTTCTGTCCGGTAGTTTTTGTTTCTGGCTACACATAAAATCACCTGGAAAACTTTTTAAAAATATTGATGCCCGAACCTCTTGCCAGACCAATGGAAACACAGTGTCTTGGGTGGGCCCTAGCTTTGGTGGTTCCAAGGCTTCGGTTGAAAACACTTCCATCTCTGCAGTTGCTCCCGCCCACTGTCAGCGTCTCAGAGCTCAGCCTGTCAGAGGACAATCAGGGCTTGGTTAGCTTGTATACAGACCTCAGCCCCTGACATTTCCAAAATAACCTTTGTCTGAATATTCAGATTCTGCAGCCAAATGCACTTTTTCCATTAGATCATTCTAGAGACCGATGTGTTTGACTTGATGGTCAGCTTAGGCAGATACTGTGGTCACTTCCTGGCCAGCCTTCGGAAGATATGTTGTTAGAACCCCTCAGCAACTGGACTGTGTGGCCTTAACACTGTCCCAGGTGGACAACAGAGAGCAAGCAGCACCGAAGCCAGACAAGGTAAAAATGAGTTACCTCATGAGTGAGCAGGAAGCTGGGCCTCACGAAGGACAGCAGTCTCTCCTAACTGACCCCACTCTCCACCCCACCCCCC
>JAQQSQ010000881.1:0-13560 GCA_028627145.1 Eidolon dupreanum | reverse complement strand
CATCAGCTGCTGGAGCCGAGGGTACGGTCGGAGCCAAGAGGTGGACGGGCTGAAACCCCGGCGCCGGGCCTGGCTGGGCGGCCACAGGTGAGGGTCCTCCTCCCCGGGCCCCCAGCTGTGAGAACAGTGTAACCCCTACGACCCTTCTCACCTGCCCAGTTCCTGATTCTCAAGGTCAGGAACGAAGGGCCTTGTGGCCGCAGGGCAGGTGCTTGAGAATGACCTGTCCTCCGAGGGCGGGTGTCTGGCCAGGTCCTTCCTCCGCTAGCCTCCGCCTCGCTCTGGCTCCTGGCTACAGAAACAGGAAGTCAGACCCGCGGTCAGGGGACTGGTTCTTGTGCCCTGAGCATGGGGGAGCCCTGCCCATCACCTAGTCTCCCGCCCGCCTACTGAAGGACCTGCCCACGGCTTGAGCCGACATTCCCCATCGTCCGCCCGAACCCATCCGGCCTTCCCCGCCCCTCGCCCGCCAGGGGAAGCCATCCTGCCCTGTCCCCAGCCTCCCCTCCGTTCACCCACCTCCCCCTCCGCTGCGCTGTCTCCTGCCCACCGTCGTGTACCACACACCCGTCCGCTCTCTCCAACCCCTGGTGCAGACCCGAAGTCCTACGTGGGCGCCAGCGAGGCTGGTGTTCATTCTGGCCGAAGGGGCAGATGTCCAGCCGCTTAAAAGTGAGCACTCTCGGTCGCTGGCTTCGCGGCTTTCCCACTGGCCACACCTGCCCTTCCTCTCTTGGGAGGCCGAAGGGTGCGGGGTCGGCTCGGATCTGCCCTTTATTGGCCGCACGACCTTGGACAAGTTCACCAGCTTGTCCTTGCCTTGGAGGTGCACCTGCATCTCTTTGCCGAGCCACGATGCCAGCGAAAGGCCCGGCGTTAGTGGCACCGCTGACTGTCGCTTACAGAGCCTGCACTACCCAATCGTGTCTGAGCGTGCGCAGGGCGGGAGGGTGCTGTGATTACCGGACACCAGGTCGGCAAAGAGTGTTTTTCATGCACGCAGGCCTTCTTTCTTTCCAATCAACCACGCCCCTCTCCCAATTTTTTTCTCTTTAAGCCACACCGATGACACCTTTTTGATGGAAAGGAAGAACCGAGCTTCCAGGGGAGAGCGAGGAAGGGCCAGCCCTGTCCTTCGTCAGCTGTCTGGGGACGGCGCGGCCCACATTCCGCTCTTTTCCCCACTGGAATGTGAAAAGAGAGGTGCGAACTGTTTGTCCGGGCCATTTGCCGTGAACGCGGCATTCCGATGACCGCCGGTGACGTGGGTCCTCTCTCCCGAACGCTCCCCGAAGCGGGTGGCGAGCCTGGGAGTCTGAGTGTGTGAGGGTGACAGTCCTCGCCCACTGGCTGAACTGGGACCAGGGCGCCGTGCTCCACTGGGGTGGCGTGTCTGACCGAGTCAGCGGCTTGTCCTGCCCCGGGCCTGGGCCGTGTCAGAGGCTGAACCTGACCGCTGCTGTGGGCCAGGCCTCCTGACGCATGTGGCTTTACTGTCTCTCAGCGTGGGAGAGATGATTAATCATCCCACTTCAGAAGAGGAGACTGAGGGTCAGAGTGGCCATGGGAGACTTGCTCCAGGTCATACCCAGTGGACGCGTTTTAGGTCTGCGTGACACCAACATCCAGCTCTTGCTTTCACAGCCAGAAGTGCTGCCGTTTGCCTGTCCCCAAGTCCCCGTGGTGCTTCTCAGGTGTGTGTCCAAGAATGCCTCCTGTGCCCACCTGCACACCCGCTGTGTGTTCCCAAACACCTTGATGGCCTGGTGTGAGTGTCTCGCCTCAGCCGAGACCCAGGCCCACAGCTGCCGCTGTGGCCCAGGCTCTGTGTCCGCCCGGTATGGCTAGCACTCCCTCCTGGCACGTCCCCTCTCCAGACCGTCCCACTCCCGGCTGTCTCTGAAAACCCCTCAGACACAGACAACACTGCACGACTGACCACGGGTCTCGTAGCAGGACACGAGCCCCCGGCGGAGGGTCAGACGGGCCTGGGGTGGCGGCTGGTTCCAGATGGCTCCGATGGTCGCCTCTCGGCTTCACACCCTCACGTAACCCCTCCCACCTCGAACAGGACTCCCCTGGGCCAGTAGGACGCTGTGGAAATGAGGGGGTGTCCCAAAGGGCGTGTGGCTTCTGCTTGGTTTCCTCCAACCACTCACTCGGGGGCGAGTGGCCGCCACTTCGTGAGGGCACCCAAGCAGCCACCCGGAGAGGCCTCGCGCCAGCAGCCGGGTGAGCCCCCGGCCCCAGTCCGGCCTTCGGATCGCTGGGGCCCCACCGACGTCTCGCGAGAGACCCTGACCTGGAACCACGCTCCCGGCCTCCGATGCAGACGCCGCGGGAGATGGCGTGTATCGGCGGCTTCCAGACGCTGAGTTTTGGGGTCATTTGTTACTCGGCAAGAAAAACGGACACATGGGGTTAGAACTGCGCTCTTCTCCCCACCAGCTGGGCGACCTGGGCCAGGTGACTCAATGTCGAGCCTCCGGTCCTTCCTCTGCAAGACAGGGTCACCTAACCCCCCCGAGAGCCGCGCTGAGACCCCGGGGCGTGTGGGCAGAGCCCCCTGCACTGCGCCTGGCCTCCATGGTGACCTCGATGCCGCTAGTATTGTTGTAGCCACGAGTGTGGTGGCCTCTGGCCTCCTGGCTGTGGTGTCAGCACCCTGCACGCAGGGGCACCTCTGCACGTGCCTCCTGTGCCCGACGCTCACGCTCACGCCCACGCACATGCTCACGCCCACGCCCACGCCCACGCTCACGCCCACACCCACGCTCACGCCCACGCTCACGCCCACGCCCACGCCCACGCACAGGCACATGCACACACACGCCCACGCCCACGCCCACGCTCACGCCCACGCTCACGCCCACGCACAGGCACACGCCCATGCCCACGCCCACGCCCACGCTCACACCCACGCTCACGCCCACGCTCACGCCCACACCCACGCCCACACACATGCACACACACATGCCCACGCCCACACCCACGCCCACGCCCACGGCCACGCTCACGCCCACGCACAGGCACACGCTCACACACATACACCCACACCCACACCCACGCCCTGGCCCAGTGCTTTCTGTGCCCGACGTCCACGCCCACACCCACGCCCAAACACAGGCACACGCCCACGCACAGGCACATGCACACACACATGCCCACGCCCACACCCATGCCCACACACATGCACACTCACACGCCCATGCCCACGCCCACGCCCACGCCCACGGCCACGCTCACGCCCATGCACAGGCACACGCTCACACACATACACCCACACCCACACCCACGCCCTGGCCCAGTGCTTTCTGTGCCCGACGTCCACGCCCACGCCCACGCACAGGCACATGCACAGGCATGCGCACATGCCCATGCACACGCACCACACACACACACGCCCTGGCCCCCACACACACCCACACACAGGCACACACCCATGCCCACGCACAGGCCCACACACACCCCCACGCCCACGCCCACGCTCACGCCCACGCACAGGCACACGCACACACACACGCCCTGGCCTACACACACACACACACAGGCACACACCCACGCCCATGCCCACGCCCACGCTCACACCCACGCACAGGCACATGCACACACACACACCCATGCCCTCCTGACACTGACACTCTGTCCCCACCCAACGACCGCCCGTGTCCGCCTCCCCCGAGCCCGGCGCCCACCCCGCTTCCTGTCTCTGCGCGCCTGACGCCCCTCAGCCCCTCAGAGACGCGGCCTCACCCCGGGTTCGTCCTCGCGTGTCTGGCTCCTTTCACTCAGCACCACGTCCTCGAGGTCCGTCCGTAGGGCAGCTGCAGGTGTCAGGACTGTCCCCCTCTTCGAGGCTGAGTCATAGTCCATGGTGACCGGTCTATTTATTTACGTTCTTCCCTCCCGACCACGAACGCTGGGGTCAGGCATGAGGTCTCCCTCTGCCCCGTCTCAGAGCCTGGCCCCCACTGAGCTGTATTTGTAGAAGAAGTGACCAGAGGCCAAACGTTGGGGGGTTGTGTCCTGGTTCTGCCACTTGCTGGCTGGGTGGCCTCGGGTAGGGGGCTTGCCTCCCTGAGTCCCGGTATCCTCATTTATAGGATAGGGATGGGAACCCACTCACAGGACGGCTGCTGGGGTGTGGTGACTGTGCCTCACTTGTTGGGTGTGCGGGGGTGCTTCCTGCTTCTGATTTGAGCCCCAGGGCCAGAAAAGGTGACACCCATTTTCCTGACCCCAGGCTGACCCCTCTGCCCCTCGGCAGGGGACAGGTGTGGTGGCCAGCTCGCCGTTTCGACGTGGCGGCACGGGATATTTTAATTACCACCGTCCTCCGAGATAAGGTGCGGGCCTCACATTCCAGCCCGGTAATTCCATCGCTAAGCCCCGGGGGCCACGCCGTGAGGTCTCACACCCAGAAACGCCTGCGACAAGATGGCAGAGGTCAAAAGGAGGCCCACGTTTGCTTCGCCCACGGTGGAATTTCAGACGGCGCTGGGGTCCTGGAGCCCCAGCTTTGCCCCAGGAGAGGGCGGGGGGTCTGGGTCGGGAGAGCCAGCTCTGTGCCCAGGCTGGTGGCTGTGTGACCTCGGGCGAGTCACCCGGAGGCTGGAGGGTCAGATGGCCTGGATCAAACCTCTGGCCAGCCACTAGCTTCTTAGGTAACCGTGGGGACCTCGGTGAATTGCCGTGTGCCTCAGTTTCTCCACCTGTAAAACGGGGAGAATATTCTCATCCCACCGTGTCCTGGGGTGGTCGTGCGGCGTGAACAAGCTGAGGCTGTGGGCGTGCCCCCCCCCCGCGAGGCTTCCTGGCTCTGTTCCCCCTCCCTGAGCCTCGGTGCCTTTGTCTGTGAAACGGGGAGACCCTCGCTCAGCCCTGAATGAACGGCTCATTCCTTCCTTCTCTCCCGTCTGACCCCTGGGGTCTGGGGAGCTGGGAAGTCACGCTTTCAGAGAGAGGCAGCTTCTCAAACGTGATTCTTCCGGGCATCAGCCGGGTCCCCTGTCCTGGGCATTCGACCGCCCAGCTGCAAGCCCGCCTGGGGGCTTGTGGGCGCTGCGTGCCTGGCACGTCCCCCGTGGGCTGCGTTTCAGCCTCCCTGCCCCTCCCCCCGACTCCTGTCCTTGCCTTTTCTGCTCAGCAAATGCACTGTCGTCCACCCAGGGCCTCGGGCCAGAACCTCCTGGTCCACCTCCCTGGCCCCCGCTGCCCACACCAGCCTCTCGCCCCTGCCTCTCCCCTCTCGGCCTCTCTCAAGTCCATCCCATCAGGCCATGTTCTCCTTGCCCGTGCCTGCCATCTGCTCTGGGCCTCGCTGGGCGCAGCCCCTTCCGGCTCTGGGTGTGCAGCCCCCCGTCCCCCCTGGCTCTGGGTATGCAGCCCCTCGTTCCCCACAGCTCTGGGTGTGCAGCCCCCCGTCTCCCCGGCTCGGGGTGGGCCAGCCCCCCTTCCCCCCTCCCGGCTCTGGGTGTGTAGCCCTCCATCTCCCCAACTCTGCGTGTGCCAGCTCCCCGTCCCTCCAGCTCTGGGTGTGCAGTCCCCTGTCCCCCCGGCTCTGGGTGTGCAGTCCCCCAGCCCCCTCGGCTCTGCATGTGCAGCCCCTCGTCCCCTCTGGCTCTGGGTGTGCAGCCCCCCGTTCCCCACAGCTCTGGGTGTGCAGCCCCCTGGTCACCCCGGCTCTGTGTGTGCAGGCCCTCGTCCCCCCTCCTGGCTCTGCATGTACAGCCCCTCGTCCCCCCCGGCTCTGGGTGTGCAGCCCCCCGGCCCTTTCAGTTCCTCCAGCACTTTGCAGCCCCAGGCCCTGGGCACTTCCTGCTCCTGGGCCCTGCCCACCCTCTGCCCCGGCTCCTCTCGCCCTTCGGGACTCGTCTTCGGGGGTCCCTCCTCAGAGGGACTCACTTAAGTCGAACCCCACTGTTCGACTTAAGTGAGTCGCAGCGAGGAAAGCACGTCGGGCGGCCAATGTTCAGGGAAATCCCTGTATCCTCACCGCTCCCCAAACCGCACTCCCGGCCACCAGGTGAGGGGGTTCCCCACACCGAGCCGCTCTCGGGGCTTCCAGACACCAGCTGGCTGTCCCACAGTTTAATTCAATTCCGACCCCGTCTCCTGGGAATTAGCCGGGACCCCACAGGCGAAGGGCTCAGGCCCACGTGACCGCCCCCCCCTTCAGACGCCAGTCACCAAGCCCAGGTTGTCACCTGCACTCCAGACGGACTGGCTCTAAATCAGAGGTTCCCACGACCCCTCCCTGGGGTTTGAGGCTTGCTGGGACTACAGTTTAGGTTCAAGATTAGTGATTCATTACGAAGGGGTGTAAGTGGGGACCAGCCAGATGGAGGAGACACACGGGACCGGGTGTGGGGATGGGACACACAGCCCCCTGCCCTCCCCACACCTCCCCGTATTCACCAGCCCGGAAGCTCTCTGAGCCGGTTTTGATTTTTTCTCATTACATTGGCCCGATCGATAAGTCACTGGTCGTCGGCAATGGAGTCAGCTTCCAGCCCCCTCTTTTCCTGGGTGATTGGGGAGGAGGGCTGAACGTTCCGAACCCCCAGTCACACGCTGGTTCCCCTGGCAACCGGCCCCCATCCTGAGCATAACCCAGGTGTGGCTGGGAGGGGCTGGGACTTCCCATGCCTCTCCACTTCTCTCCGGCTTCTGGGCCTTTGCATCTGGGGTGTTCTCTGCCCAGAATCGTCTGCTCCCCAGCCCCCACTCCCCTGGCTAACACTGCTTCTTCATCTTCAGCTCTGTGGGTCCCTCTGTGTCGCCTCCCCCTTTCCCAGCTTCTCTGAGGCCGTGGACCCCTGTTTCTCCAGGTCACTTCTGGTCCGAGGCAGTTAGAGCCGGTGTGAGTCCTCTGCACCCCTTGCTCCTGGGTCCCCATGTCGCTGCTGGAGGAGCCCTGCCGAGGAGACCCTCGCTGGGCCCTGACAGTGAAGAAGAGGTGTCTGTCATGTTGAGACCCCGAGGTCTGGGTTTATGCGTTACTGCAGCTCAGTCTGAACTAACTCGAGGTCCCACCTTCGGCAGGACACCCCTGGGCAGATCGCGCTGAACCCGGGTGGGATGGGGCATCTTCCCTGGGCTCCCCCACCCCTCGGACTTCGCCATCATGTCCCACCTTGCCTGCCGCCAGCTCACGGGACCACCTCCCGATCTGGAGCGGGGGTGGGGGGGCTGCCCCGTCCCCGTCTCTGTCCCCATGCCCAGGGCCCCACAGCGGCCAGTCCTGCCTGGGGCTCAGGCTCTGCCTGCTGAGCCTGCTGAGTGGCTGCACTTGGCGGGGGCCATCTGTCCCCCACATGCACATTCTTCTTCCCGGAGGAATGTCCCAGACCCAGGTTCCCACAGAGCCGTTCGCACCGAGGGGAGTGACTCTCAGCTCGGGCTGTTGTTTTGCTGCAGGAAAAAAAACAGCATTCTTTTGAACTCTGCTGAGTGAGCCCCGAACAGGGCAGAAGGGAGACACAGGAATTCCGGGGTCACTCGGGCAGGGCTGCCCCTGCCCGCGGGTCAGCGGGGACGCTGTCAAGTGAAACCCATTCTAATTTAAGGGGGCATTAAGCAGGGGCCTCTTGAACGCGGCCGTTTCCTAAAGTCCCTTCTGGGTACCAATTAACTCCCCCAGGGGAGGGCAAGGATGGAGGGTGGGGTGTCGCCGAGACCTCTCAGGGCACCGGGTTCTCCTACCCCTGTCACTCACTCTGGATTTATCTAGAACTTTATCTCAACCATCGTTTAAAGATTCCAGGAAACTTTTTCTAGGCCCCGGGTCACCCGCGGATTGGTGGGGGTGCTGTCACTCAGCCTCCGCCCCTCCCGGGAGAGAGGAAAGTCGAGGGGGCCTCGACGGAGGTCCCCAGGTGGGCACAACCAAGGGCACTGCTGTGACAGCATGGCTGGTCCAGAGACAACGTGGACCATAGAAGTCCCTTCACCCTCAAACGTCCCGGGAGCTGGGACAGAGCACTAGACGGGGCTGGCCGGTGTCCTCGCCCCGAGGCTTCAGGTGAAACATGACGCACGCACGTGGCCTTGCTCCGCCTAGGTTTCCGGGTGCGTGCACGTGCGCGTGTGTGTATGGGTGGGGGCCACTGGCTCACTCTCCCTTTGCGCTGGTTTCTACAATTTTCCAACAGTCCTGGGCAAAAGTGGAGGGTGGAAAGGGGGGGGTCAGACCCTGGTGGGCCTCGCGACAAAGCTGGGTGCTCATCTCACTGCAGAGTGGCCCAGACCCCGACCAGCCCCAAAGCTCGTGGGAGAGCTGAGTCGCGTCCACCTGTCGTGTCTGCCGCGAGTGCGGGAGCGGCCAGCAACGGCCAGCTTGCCCTGCCCGTGCCAACCCCGCTCCAACATCCAAACTGAGGTCGTACTTGAGGAGAAATGATGAGAACTAGACAGAGCCCTTGAGCTTTCTCATCTCAAGGGCCCGGAGTAGCTCATGATAGGTCCTGCCATAAAAACTCACATTGGCCTTGCCCGTTGCCCAGGGTCACCTGCCACCTTTGGACACCTGTGAGGACTAATCCTGCACCCGCTTTATGGCTGCTGCTGTCCCCCTCTGGGCTCTCCCTGGGGCCCCGTTTGGCTGCCCGCTCAGTCTGCGAGCTTGTCGGGAAAATCATGCCTTAGTTAATTAACCGTCTGTGTGCGTCTCAGCGGGAACAGGGGACAGGAGTCCTGCCCGAAAGCAAGGCCCACCTCTCGTACTGAGCAGCTCTGGTCCCCCGACACGCCACGTTCGTGCCAGCCTCTGCATCTTGGCCGAGGCCGTTCCTTCTTCTTGGGGCGTCTTCCCTTGCCTAGTCCGCCGGCAGAACGTGCTGCACGGTGCTCGGAGCAGAGCCTCCTGCCCTGCCGGGCCCACCCTCCTCGGAGCTGGCCTCTCGACCGCTCTGTGCTTTGCACTGGTCACACCATGCTGTGGTCAGCCTGTGCGCCAGGCTCTCCATCCTTGGCTCGATTCCAGGGTCCCAGAGGACCCCACAGTCCAGCCCGGGGTGTGACACACGGCAGGTAACCCCAAAGACCCCAGAATGGTGGTGCCGGCCATTATTTCTGAGTCTGCCTCTTCCACCGTGGCTTTGTTCATTCTGGTGCCCACGGTGCCCACAGAGGACGAGGCGTCCAGGTCTGCCTTGGTCCTTGGGCACAGAAGAAAGGCCCTCTTCAGTTTTGAAATTTTAGCTTTTATTTTTATTTAAGAAATACCCTCTTAAATTCCTCTGAAAGGTTATCACCACCATCACCATCATCATCATCACCATCGCCATCACCATCACCACCACCATCAATATGTCATCACTGGTTTAACAGGCGGGCTTGCATCCTGAGTGATAGAGGCACAAGGAGTGAAGCAGGAACCACTTTCTACAGTGTCCACCTCCTCCCAGCCGGGTCCAGTCCAATTGGGCTGTTGAGGGTGAGAGTGTGGTCACAGAAGCCAACCCTGGCCTAAAGGAATAACCTTGGTTAACCAGATCCACGTGGGACGGCCTTGGGTCGGTGGAGGGATGCCGGAAGGGTCTGGGATTGTTGGAATGTTAACAGTGTTGGAGCAGATAAGGCTGGGAGGAGGCACCCCTGGTTCCCAGCCCTTCCAGCTGCTCCCCAGGAGGGTAGAGGAGCTGCAAAGCAGGTCTCTGTGGGTCTCATGCCAGCCGCATCTCTTCCTCTCTGGGTGACCCCAGACAGGCCCTCTCTCAGCCTTGATCTCCCCATCTCTAAAATGGGGACACGGCGGGCCTACCTGAGCAGCCAGTAGGTGGCGCTGATGGTCATGAAAGCCACCTTGGGGCAGTGGAGGGGCAGTGGGGGCGGACGTGAGCCAGGGACACTGAGGCAGTGTCCATGGGAGCAGCCCCAGGGCGCTGTCAGGGCTCCCGTGACTCCCAGGGGCACAGAGCTGGCCTGTGTCAGGGCGGCCCCACCGAAGGGCACCCGAGCAGCTGTCCATAGGTGACTCCAGCTCAGCATGAACCAAAGGAGGAGGAATGTCCCCCCTGTGCCACCCATGTCCCCTTGTCGCTGAGCGCTATCTCTGCCCTCCCAGGAGTTACCTGGACATCCCCCCTCTACTGTCCCTGAGCCCTGTCAGGGTCACCTTCCGTCCCCTCACCACCTCCGGTCTGAAACCTGTGTGGCAGTTGTAGCGTCTCCAACCCTCCCTCCCCACCCAGCATCTAGACGGAGCTTCTAAAGTGGCAAATATGGCCCTGTCCCCATAGCTCGCAGGTCTCCCAGCCCTAGGGACAGAGCGCAAGGCTCTGACAAGGCCCGCGAGGCCCAGCGGAGTCTGGGACTGGCTCCCGGCTTCAGCCCCATCTCTGGAGGCAGGTTGGCTTGCTGCCGGGTCCCAGGGCACTGGACTGACTGAGCCGGGCCGCGTGCTCTCCCTCTGGACCACGGCACCTTCCCCGCCCCCCACGGCGGCCGGCGGGTCACGGGAGTTACTGCGTGCGTTGCTCACGGGCGCCTGGCATGTAAACAGAGCCTTCAGGAGTGTCCTGCATTCATACGCCTGCCGTTATTACCCAGGGAGGGATAATGATGTGAATGAACAAACAGGTAAATGAGTGAATGAATGGTACCCCAGATGCATCGTTCCCTGGTTCCTTAGGTGGCTCTAGGATCACTTAACGGGGTGGCCGTGTAGGTCTCCCACAGGTGGGACCGAGGTAAGCCTGGGTGGGTCTTAGTTGGGGTGCAGCTCCACCCTGACCTTAACCCCAGAGGGAGGAATGGGGGGGAGCCCCCCTACGGGAAGCCCCTCCCACTCACACCTGAGGTCTTGCTTCTGTCCCCTGTCTGTTATCACCCTACCCAGCCACCCACTCTCTTATGGAGGAAGAAAGGAATTCGGGGAGAGGGCAGGGGACTGGGCTGGAAGTGGGGCGTCCGGGGGCCTCTCCCACCCGATGCTACGGCCATCTCCCCATCATCTCAGCGCCCTGGGAGACAGGGGGAGAGGAGTGCTTGGTGTTGTCACTGCTGGACCTGGCGCTTGCACCGGCTGGGTCACCCCACTCCCCGCACCGCTGGGGGAGGGTCTCGGCTTTCACACGTGTGGGGCTGGGGCTCCCCGCCTCGGGGACGGACTGTTCGGCTTCCGGGCAGCTTGAACCAGGGAGCCCGGCCGGCCACGGAGCCACAGTCCGCTTCCCGGACATTCTGCTCGTTGTCTGGGGCCCTGCGTCCTGGGGGGACCCACAGGTTCCCTTCACTCCCTGAAGAGGTCCGGAGACCACGGGAGTGTGTCCCAGGAGTAACGGACCGGCGCCTCCCTCGGCCCGTACGCTTTGGCTGGGCAGCACTGAGGATGTGTCCTGCGGCCCCGGACGACAGCCACCGCCCAGTGGAGGAGACTGTCGGCCCCCCGAGCAGAGACGGCGGCTCCCGGGGAAGAATCAGAGCTGTGGTCGACCAGCGGGGAGTGAGCACCACTCCCAGCGCGGGTGGACAGCAGTGGCCTCGGAGAAGGTGACCCGAGGGCTGCAGCGAAGCAGCAGACGGGAAGAGCAGGCCTGAGCCGTGGGAAGACGTGGGTGACGGGGTTTCGGGGGGCGGAACAGGCCGGGTAGAGCTTGGGACGTGGGAAGGAGCGAGGCCGGCCAGGGGCTGGCAGAGGCCGCGAGGCTGGACAGAGATGGGGGACAGCGGGCAGCAGCCCCATGATCGCGTGGCCTCCAGGTGGGGTGGGGAGTCTGGGTTTCATCCAGGGCGAGGTGGCCGGCCCTGGTGGGCCTGAGGGGGACAGCAGGGTCTTTGCCCTGCTTTGAATGGAGTCCTTTGGCTGCTGCGTGAACTGGCTGGCCGGGGGTGGGGGAGGGCTACAAGGCTGGGGTCGCCTCCCCTATGGGAGCTGGACGTGGCCACACCAGGCAGAGGGGGCTGCAGGTAGACGCTCAGAGGTGTTTTGGAAGGGAGAGCGACAGACCTCTTGGGAGGGGCCAGGGCCACTGCTGAGCTGTCCAGGGCCTCTTCCGCTGGGCACCTCCCACCCCAAGGCGATGCCAAGGCTAGACCATCACATGGCAGCCGGCCGCCAGCTCTCCCACCCGAAACAGCCCGGCTGGCTTCTGCCCGGTCATCACCTCGTGCAAAGGGCAGTGGTCCCTGAAGACCCTCGAGCCAGGGTTGAAGCCCCCCGAGTCCGGGTCAGCCTCCACAGCTCGTACACGCCGGCGGGCAAACCCAGGCTGGCGAGGCTGCTACCCACGTTCTCTGAGAAGGTGAGGCTGGGGCACCGGGGACAGTGGGAGGGACGCCTGGGCTGGGACTGTCCCCGTGGATGCGGGCAGGTTGCTCTCTACCACCCAGGTGCTGGGCCTGCAGGTGAAGATGCGGAGGACGCAACCCAGGCACAGAGCGGCTGCCCCCCGCGCCCGCCAGGCACAGAGCGGCTGTCCCCCCACAAGGCACAGAGCGGCTGTCCCCCCTCCCCCTCCAGGCACAGAGCGGCTGTCCCCCCCAGGCACAGAGTGGCTGTCCCCCACTCCAGGAGAGGGGCCCTCCCTCCGGGGTTATGGAAGTCAGGATTCACCCAGAAGCAGGAATGTTCTCAGTAGTAATTCAAGTCGTGTCACGTGTCACGCCAGTGGCCCGTCCGGCACCACGAGGCCCCGGAGGCCTGGCCCGCCTGGGTCTGTCCGGCTCGTGCACGGTGCCCGCCCCGGCCTCCGGGTCCTGCTGGTCCACCTCCCTGACCTGGGCCTTCACACGTGCTGGCCCCGCCCCTCGCAGCTCCTCTGCTCCGGCTCTCAGTTCCAAGGTCACCTTCGCGGCTTGGCCTTGCCGCCCAACCCTGGAGCAGCTGCTGCCGCTTTGCCGACGCGGCCCGGATGCAACTCGCCGCTTCGGGCTTATTCTCGTCTGTCTTCTTGTTTAGCACCTGTCCCCCTGAGGACATAGACTGGCTTCTCTTGACCACTTGGTGGGCTGGTGGGCATTCCCAGGGGGCACCGGAAGCTGGGCCCCGTGGCCTCGTGCCTCCCACCCCGCCTGGCCACCCTGCGAGGAGATGTTGGTCCCTCTTGGGGACAGAGCCTCGTAGGGTGGCGGCTGCTGCCAGAGCCATGCAGGGGAGGAGAGAGGAAGAGAGGACCTGGGCTCCGGACGGGAGGCCACCGATGCCACCAGGAGCCCCAGTCGAGTCGAGAACCAGGCTTCTGGGAAACAGCTCTGACTGGCGAGGAAAGAGAGCAGCCTGGAAAACCCCACCCACGACTCGCCCTGCTCCACGGGGCCCCGTCCTGGGGACATTGGGGGCCTGCCCAGGCCCTGGGGACCTGGCGCCCGTGAGTCAGGAGGGCTGGCCAGGCCGGGGCCACGATGCTCCCCTTCCCGTGTCGGGTCTTCCTAGCGATGACGATGATGCCCGTCCCCGTCACCTTCATCCTAGCCCGCTGGGGACTTCCTGTGTGAACGCCCAGCCTCATTTAACTATCAAGACCACTCTATGGGGCAGTTACTAAAACCCCCGCTTAATGGATGAGGGAACCAAGTCCCCGTCCCCGCCCTCCCTCCTGTGCCTTCTTCTTCCTCCCC